>KZ119136.1:0-44243 GCA_002153405.1 Mycosphaerella populi pn0402
CACGATCAAGGGCCTCGAAAAGTAAATCATTCTCCATTTCCTGCCATTGTTTGAACCAGCTCATTGCAAGAATCTGACGTTCTGATAGCGAAAGTCTGTGTATGTTTTCATTCGCAGCGCGTGTAAGGCCCTCCAGGCGAACATCGTCAACTTCGCTCTCATTTTGATCACTCTGAATCCTCATAGATCCGGCTTCAAGCCAATTGAGTAGTTTATCATCTGTGACAGTGGTAAATCCTTCGGTGTCTGGTCGCTCCAGTTGTTCATGTATGATCGGCCATTTTCGGCGCAAGAAATGCTCTATCGCGGTCCAAGATAGGCCTTTTCGAGACTGGTGAAGAGATTTCATTGCATGTACAGCGCTCTTCATACAGTCTTCCAGATTCCCATAAGATCTACCTAGGGATTGCGACTCAACTCGCGTCTTCCCAATATCTTTACTGACAACTCGAAGGTTCTTGCCTTCAAGNTCAGTGGCCTGACTGCGGCCGCCAATGCGTATGATTTTTTGGATATCAACATCTAGTAGATGCTTTAAGAATTGGTCCAAGGCGTGGTTGGTGTAGCAGCTGTTATTCTTGTAAGCAGATATATAGGAAGGCATGAAATCACTACTTACATTACAAGAATTGGGCCTAGGTTTGCCTTTTCCTTGGTTTCAAGAAGGACCTGGACAAGCTTAACACCCAAATAAGATTTTCCAGTGCCTGGTGGACCTTGGATGAGGGCATATTCTCGAGTGAGAGCCGCGACAAGTCCCTGACACTGGCCATGATCGAGGCCGGTTAGAGTTTGCAGCTTCAAGAGGTCAAAAGACTTAGCAGTAGTCGGGTCCAATGCAATATTTTCGGCTCCAGCATCTGTGATCGAAGTTAGGGGAAAGTTGAATCCTGCCTCGCGCGCGTATGCCGGTGGGGGCATGCCGTGGCCATCTTCATCCTCCCGGCCGGGCAAGATCCATTTTTGGAATGACAGCTCTTTTTCGCATTGGATTCGCTGAAGATTTTTCAGGATAGAAACGAACGTGGCAGGGATCAAACCATGGAAGTCGACTAGAATGCCGGTGAGCCTCTCGCGATAAAGCTGGCTCAGGAGGATCAGGTCTTGTTGTAGGCATGTCGCAAGCTTGACTGTAATACTAGGATCCCTATTAGAAACAAGACTACTCTTGCTATGGTGATATTTGTCCTTAGAAGCATTCTTCACAGTGACTTCGAGAAAAACGAGCCTTCTGTGAGTTCCTTGGGGCGTCAAGAAGCATACTAGGCTTCCTTGCTCTAGTCTATTCGAGTCTTGCCACCATCTGCATTGCTCGCTGGATGTCCTTTGGCGGACTTGCAGTGGAGCAGAAAATGACACTGTGGCTTCTAGCTCGTTTTTCTCACTGACAAATATTTGCAAAACCTGTGCTCCCAGATAAAGACGTGCCCGGCTATCTTTGTTTAACAGATGAGAGACTCGTGTCAGGTCATTTTGCTGCAGCAGATCTCGAAGAATCTCTTTGGCCGAGCCGAAGATATCATGACGCAAGAGTCGGAATGTTGAGTCAATGTATCTTTGAAAAGGGTCAGACAAAAAGTGTGGTTGAAGGAAGTTGGTGGAGGGTAGATATTCTGCATTGCTGCTCATAATCTCTCCATAGGTAGGAAGAATCTGAACTTGAGAAATTTCAGCGAGATCATTGTCATGTCTCCCGCCAGGTGTTTGCATATCCAGCGGGAATGTTGACAGGACTGATCCAGTCTGATGAGGATTTTCCTCACGCGCCCTGGGTGTAGAAAGACTGGAGTTTGCGCTAGCGACGAGGCTTTTCATGAGTTCTATTTTGCTTTCAAGCCCATAAATGTCCGCTTTCGAGCATGTTCCTGTAGCTTGCATACTCAATTCGTGAGCTAGGTCGAGCAGTTCGGCGAGTTCGTCGTGGAATCGAGCCCGTTGGACTCTTGACAAAAGCTGGTGAAGGGAATTCAAGAGTAACTTCGCCATATCTAGAGAGTCGATTGACGAATTCTTGTTGGTCTCTTCAATTTTGCACGTCAGGGCCCGGTAGACTCTTTTCAGATATCTGATTGCGCGATCTCCATTTGTACCACCAAAGGATGCATACAAAGTGCCAACAAATGAATCGATGGAAAGGCAGTTCAAGAGAGAAGTATGCGTAATGACTTTAAGAAATGGCTTGTCGTGTGATACAATATGTCGCATTCGCTCTGGATTGTCTGCATCCGCAGTTGCCAGGATGAAATCATGTCCACAAAGATTGTCGTCCACAAGATCTCTGGCCAAGGATTGATGATTTTCTCTGCTGTCGCTTTCAAGAATTTCAAGAGCCCCGCTCCAGAATTGAGTAATTTCTTCTTGGATCTTTCGAGGATTTCCAGACCCTGTAATTCCATTTCTCAGAAGTCTCTTCCAGTCGAGGTACTTATTTCGAGCGTCCAGGTCATCGGCTGTGGGATGGTATGAAGCCGGGGTTGAATTGACGTTGGCAGGCCTATTTCTTTCGTGTGAAAACTTGCACCTTTCGCCATAGTGGCATCTACCACGTTGGAAGTGCACACAAAACTTTTCTGAGTTTCTGTAGATTTTCGATTCTTCTTGGTTGGCCGTATTAACCCGAGATCGCGTGTTTCTGCTGTTGTTCATCGTGAAAGGAGATATGACTGTAGGATTGGTAGCTCTGATGGTCTTTTGAGCAGTATGAATATCTCAAACGTGCAAAGTTGCATGGAAGAATTGTTGAGAATGAGTGTCAGAAGAAGTGAGAGATACTGCTGATTGTTTCAAGTGCCTGGAGCTCCCTCCAAACCGGTGCCTCGTGGATCGTGTTTGTTGTTTGTACAAACCACGAGCTGCCACCACCTGCCGTTTGTATGACTGGTTAGGTATAGCCTGCCCTCTCGCTTCCCATCCTCCCATCCCTCTCTTCTTCTCCTTTGTCTCGCTATACCTCAATATTATCATCTTCCATACTTGCAATCCCCAAGACTCACGGAAAAGGGATGTTTACAAATTGAATAGAAATTTCAGATGGACTTTGTTTTTCATTCAAGTTGAATTAATCATAGCCTGAATCTGGATGCAAGTATGTATACAGTATAGGGTTCTGTTAAAAAAAATGCAACAGCGCTAAATGGGCCACAGTTCAAGCACCAGGACTATAATTCCAGGTCACTCTCGCTCTCCATATATGCCTTCTTTTTCAACTTCCATAGCGATTTCTCTCGCCGCGCAGCGGCCTCACGCTGGCGACGACTATTGTCTTCTACAACAGTCATCCAAGGAACCTGGCTAGCTCGTCGTACTCTCTCGCGCAAATGGGCAAGAGTCCTTCTATGTAATGCCGGGTCAACTTCTTCTTTAGCTTCGCTAGAAGACCCGGGATTCTTTCGATCAGCAATCGACTCTTGATACTGACGCTCAGCAGCTCGTGCAGCGTGATATTCTTCGCTAACTGCCCAATTAGGGTTGTCCAGTTGCCCACGAACTAATACCAGCTGGTGCTCCTGCTGAAAGGCATCGCGAAGATTTGAAGGTGCGATTGGGGTAGACAATTCAATTTTGTGGGACTTGACATCCACGGAACGAATAAGTGCTAAACCAAGGCAATTGGAACTCTTTGGATCAAGGGGTGTGCTGGTCCCAGAACCGGTGAGAAGGTAAGGGAGATCTTCTTGAGAAGTTCTGATCACATTGTCCGTTAGAGATGAACTTGTCAAGTCATTGGGCTTTGCCCGCCCTGAATCCAAATCCATATCTTCAGAAGCGGTATGATCTTCATCTCCATTATACGGTGGATCCATTGAAGTGTCACCCATGTTTGAATTTGACGATTCAACTGCAACCACGCCGACGATAGACCCTTCCAGAACTTCTCGAAGCATATCAGGGTGTATTTGAGATCCCATGACCATTATCCCAGCAATTCCTTTCTTAGGACCGGCATAATCCACGGTGATGGGTCTGGTGCGAGATAGGGGTGCTCCTTGCCAAAGGGGATTATCGATATTTTCAACATGGGACATGTGGAAGTAAGACTGAACTTGCATTGAACGCAGCTGGGCACTCGAGCGGCTGACATAGTCAGTAGGTTGTGACGGTAAAATTGTTAGTGAAACGCGAGCTTCCTTCGCAGCGAAGCCTAGAGGTTCCACCACATCTGATGGGCCTTTTTCACTCATATAAACCACATCAGAGAGGCCAAGGTACTTGATCAGCCAAGTAGCTACCTCCAACCCCTGTCCAAATATCCACCCGGGGTAATTGACAATCAATGGACACTGGGGATACTGCGCCAACAACGAGCGATATTGATCCAGCAGATCCATAGTTGCCAGGGCATAATGATCAGGATTCTCCTTTGGTGATGTGGCACCGATATGGTGGGCACGAACTATTCTGCCATTCCGTGAGCCATTTAGGGATGGGTGGGTGAATGGTGGTCCGAAGAAAGGCGCCTGAAGATGTGCGAGATAGACCTGTCCCATTGGAGCAAACTCCGGTTGTCCAGGATCGAGATCGATGAAAGCAACCCCATCAGAGTTTACGAGACCATTTTGAGTCTCTGGAGCAGGACTGAGGATGTGATTGAGAAGGAAACGGCTGAAGGTAGATTTGCCAGAGGCCTTGGGGCCACATACTAGGACGCGTAAACGGCCTTGCTTCTGCGACAATGCCTTCATTGATGCACTCCACTTTTTATCAAGATGTAGAGGACGGAGATGGCGCTTCAACGAGTCATCTGACGATGTATATAGCTGGGACAATTATTAGTTTTAAGATATTGAATGATCTTGCAGATAACATACCACTGAGAAAGAACGCCGTGAATCTTTAGGTGCAGTTTTCAAAGAGAGTTTATCCGCAGAAGTGTTCTGGCCATTCCAAATTTTTTGGTATAGTGGTGACACATCCCTCAGTTGAGAGAGACCGCTTTTACACGACTTGATCTCGACTTCTGCGGCACCATCCATGCCAGATACACACTTTATAACAGGCAACGAGTGTGTCGAGGGGGCATAGACCCTGTAAATCTTCGGAGATGGGTGTAATTTAGCACCCATGAGGCTAACAACGCCCCGTTTCACCCAAAGATCGTACTGGCCTACTAAGGCTAGGTTCTGTGAAACGGTTAGCATGGGTCTTGCAGCAGTAGATAGAGGGATCCAACCATTTTCTCCTCAATGCGCACACAAAGGGTATTCTCATCTGAGTATACTATGCTGTTTTTATTCAAACGAGCTTTTGACAGTGGGAAATTTTGCAGCTCTGCTGGCGTATCCGCGAGCGATTCATAGCCATCGGGGTCGCCAGCGACAGACGCTACCTCGTCTTCCGACATTTCTCCGGGCACTCCCACGGGACCTGCACCACTGACATCTTGCTGGGTATCGCCATCTGTTTCCGAATCGGAGGGTTGGGTCTCGGGCTGATTGGATTTGATAGATCGTTTCGCGGCTGTGGTCTTCGCTGTTGGTGGGGGGTCGTCTGACTTCTTAGGCCCAGTTCGAGGGCTACAAGACTCGGCCCCTTCCCCCTGTGCTCCCTTGCCTTCAAGAGACCGACGCGGGCGCTTCGGGGGTGGTTCGGTAGCTGCTTCAACCTCTGGTTCTTTTTTCGCGACCGTCACATTTTGCGCTTGCTGCCGAGCTTTGCGCGCTGCAACAGCGCTCATCGGGGCTATAATATGTAAGTCTTTGCAATGAAGTTTTTCAGGAGCGATTGGAGCCTTACCGGCACCCGTTTGCTTTTCGGCCTTCCGTTTCGTCATACTAGACCATCGAGGCGACTCGTAATGAAAGATCGATAGATGCGGCGTCGGAGCTGATAAGGAAAAAAGTTGGCCTGTTGGCCCGTGCGCCGCGGAGCAGAAAAAAAGAGCCGCCGCCAACATCGATCTTTTAACGTCTTTGCGAAATTGCGAGTTGCAATTCAGCGAGCCTCAGCAACTGAAATTGAGAGAAGAAGCTGTGTCGGTAGCTTGGATAATTCTACCGTCATATTTAAAGACCGCAATCCAGCCGCATATCGCAGCGCACTCGTGGGCAGAACCGCCTTCTGTCGCAATGGCCGCCTCATCTTCCTCCGACAGCGAGAGCAGTTCCAGTCGCTCTACTTCACCAGAGGCTGCAAATGCTCAAAAGCAAACCGTGAAAGCAACATCCAAGGCGAAGGAGGAATCGGGAGATGACTCGAGCTCTAGTTCCGAACCTAGCAGCGATTCTGAGTCTGGCAGTGGCTCGGGGTCAGATAGCGATTCTGAGAGCTCTGATGAGATGGACACCAGCGAGGATGTTTCTCAGAAGGACCAAGCATCCAATAAGTAAGCAATTGCACTTTTGATGATTCATGAATCCACTAGTCTAATTGACAACCTCAGAATTCCTGTATCCAAAGCATTCAAGGCACCTAACGGATTCAAATCTGCACAGAAGCAGACGCCCCCATCATCGAAAACATCATCTCTCCTCTCAAACCTGCAAGGCAAACAGGTTGTTCACATCACCGCTCCTTCGTTCCTTCCCTTGTCTAAAGTAAAGGAAATTACCATGTCGAAGATCGCAAAGGGCGAACCAATTCTCTCATACGAAGGCACAAATTACGGAATCTCGGCCGAATCTTTCATAAATGAAGACCCAGAAGGCAAATCTTTGCTTGTATTCGATCCAAGCACCGAGAAGTACAACAAAACAGTGGACCACATTCCAAGCTATCAAATCCAGGAATTATACGACATCCCAAAACCTGACACCGCCGCGATCGAAGCTCTCCAAAAGTATGTCAAGCCTGCGCGAAAACACCCCAAAAACCTAAAAATGCGGTTCCGCCCTGTTGGCAGTCTTCCTGCCGCGCCAGAAACTCTTGGTTCGGATTCGGATTCGGACGCTGAGCCCTCCTTCAAGGCTCCTTCTGGTGATCGCGAAGAGCGTAAACGTAAGCATCATCATACCGATGGCGATGCTTCTCAAATTTCCGCGTCTCCAAGCAGGAAGAAGTCAAAGAAGCACTCAGAAGAGAACGGGGACGAGAAACCTAGCAAAAAGTCGAAAAAATCACACAAGGACCGCGAGGAGAAGAAGCGGAAAAAGTCTGAGAAGGCATGATTTGGAGTTTGAGTCTGTTTAGCCAAAATATTTTTCTTTCAACGATCTACAAGACAATTTCAATGTACAATTTTCTCATCAGCTTCAAGTGGTTGGATTCGAGTTCTAATGCATTCATGAATAGAGAATAAACAGCAACTCGGAGTTTCACACTTTTGAAAATTGGACACGACTTATATCCATGGATGTAAAGTTAAAGATCTACGACTCGGTTTTTCAAATTTACGAGCTCATTATATTCCAAGGTTGTGGGTAGTATATGCAATGAAGGACGTAATATTTTCTCAATCATACAACCTCCAGAACCTCTAATTTCAGCGGTGAAGATTGGTATGGAAATTCTCCTGGACACTGACAAGCTGCAGCTTTCTTCCATCGGCATCGAGGACTCCCTCACCCTTCTCACCATCAGAGGAACGCTCGGCAACTTCCCATTCAGTACCAGCAGCCACCTCGAGATTCTTCCCGCGAGTCTCCTTGACGAAGAACCAGCAGAAGACTGCAGCTACAATGTCGAAGCCCATGAAAATCAAGAAAGTGTTCGCTCCCACGTTCTTGATCATGTAGGGACTGGCAAAGGAGAAACAGAAAGACGTGGCCCAGTGAGCCAGCATACTAACAGCGAGTCCGATTGCACGGATGCGTGTTGGGAAAATCTCCGGCACGTAAGCCCAAGGCATTGGCCCCCAAGAGCAATTGTAGACCTAAGATAGGGAATCAGTGGGCTGACAAAAGAATGTAGATCGCTGTAGAGATAACTTACCATGATATCCAGGTAGATCATCGCGACGGTGGCTCTTCCGGCTGCTGTTGTCTGGCCGTTAATCTGTGTAGTAGTCTCATCGACAATCAATGCTGTGATCAACATGCAGATGGCCATAAAGACTGAGCCACCAACCAGAGTGGTTCGCCGAGTAAGACGTTCCGCCAGGAAGAAGATGAAGATGGTGCTAGCAATGACCTTTACAGCACCGAACAAGCCAGTGAGCAGCAGCTTGGCACCACCGCCAGCAACCAAACTGAAATACTGCGGCGCAAAGACAGCCAAAGCACTGCTTCCTGTCGCATTCTGGAAAGTGAAAAGTAGAGGGCCAACAATGAATCGTAAGCGGTTGGCAGGCTCCAGCAGCTCGCGAAATGAAAAGCCCTCTCGCTGGGAACGTTCAGCCTGCAAGCCCAGCTGCGTCTCCGCGAATTCATCGTGGGTTTTCTCATTGTCACTGCCACGGATCCAGGTAATGGACTTCCATGCTTCTTCTGTACGATCTTGCGAGAGTAGCCACCGAATTGACTCGGGCAGGGTGAAGGACCCAATGACAAGAGCACCACCAGAGACTAGCTGGAGGCCAACGGGGATCTGCCACTCACGCGATGTACCTGCAATCGAAGGATTTTGCTGGACACCATAGTCCACCCAGTATGCGAGGAAAACCCCCCATGCATACATCCATTGGTAAAATGAACCGCAGCGACCCCGAATCTCCTTGGGAGTCATCTCTGCAGAGTACATGGGTATGACAACGCTCTGGCCACCCATCCCCAGACCTGCCACGATACGAGCGACATACCAGGCAGCCAAAGAGCGTGTGTTGATGACCTGAATGATGACACCAACGATGAAAAGCGCAGTCGAGCCGATGATGGTCCATTTGCGACCATAGCGATTGGTGATCGGATATACCAGTGCTGCGCCGACAAACGAGCCCAGCTGCTCTAGACCGACGGTCAGCGACGAGACCTTGCTTTCATGTGCAGCGGTGTATCGAAAATCGGTCTCGAAGGACTGGTATGTCAGAATACCACCTGCAATACCAGAGTCATAACCAGAAAGGAATGAGGAGATACTACATCTCTATTAGTTTGAAACCTACATGGGACGCGAGATCAATAAGAACCATGCCAGGGAGTACTTACAAAACAATGGCTGCCAAGTGATATGCACGCCAAGTCCCCAGGCGAGTGTTTAGTTCGGGAATATTGAAGATCCCCATGGTGGTCGAAGATGATCTACATAAAGATCAGATCACTACGAAAGCTGCCAGGACCCGAGCTATAAATGCCCAGTCGAACGATTCCTCGCAGTGAGCCTGCGCAGGGATCGCCTTGCGTGATTCGCGTCTCTCAAGCTACAGTCGGCTGGAAACAGAGTCAACTGGCTCATTTACGGACTCAAGCACGCCTTCACGGAGGGCGATGGTGTTACGCAGCCGATAGGCGAGTTAGCGCGACTCCTTCTACAACCTGGAATGCCTGTAAGATGCCTTAATAGTGTTCCGCCATTGCCCTCAGGCCTCCTATTCTATGGAGTTTTATCGGTTGTCGGCTATAATAGCTAAGATACATGGGAGTATTTGAATGCCAGTGGCTGGTTGGCTCTTTGGAGGATTGCCCATTTCTCTACGGCATGCCGTGATTAAGCCACAGTTTCCAACGGAGTTCCTTGAGCTCTGATAAGTGCATTTCTCGGCTTCCTCTGGATCCCTCACAAGAACATCCTCTATTGAAAACATTCCAGGATCGCCGCCCGTGATGCTTATGGAGCACGGTGGATCTTCCCCGGGTCACCTGTAGGCTCCTCTCTCTTATCAAACCACCGCGATCGTTCACCTCTCACTTTCATCTCTTTCTCTTCAGACTTCCATGATCCAGAGCTGCTCATTTAGTCCCCCAATCGACTTCCTTTTCGTTGATCCATGAACATATCCTTCTGCAGTTACATAAGCATCACCTGACCGACCTCGGGACGGGATGGGAAAACTTCTCCTTGTCCGACTTTGTATCTCTTGCCTTCTCATCTTCTCATATATGCAGTTCGAAGGCGCCTGTTGAAAACGTCAAATCTCCGTGAGTTATTAGATAAATTAAGATTTTTTTTTTTTTTTACAATCCAGCGAATTCAAAGGCCTTAATAAACCCAGTCTCTGAATTTAAATACCTCCATGTCCGAGAAGGGGGTAGTGTTTGGGGTAGAGTCCCAGAGTCCGTCACCGCTACAAATGTTTTCTTTTGAGTGGCGGATCCCTGTGTTTACTCCGTGGAGCAGTCCCCAAAATCTCCCGAGAATTTTGGTGGGGCTGGTTAGTATCGAATTCTTCGCGGCTGAGGTGAAAAGTGAAAATCCAACGCCTGGCTCTCTCTGCAAAGCCAGCCCTCATTCAAACTTGGGTCTTTTTGAAGACAAGTAGTTTTTCCTTTTGCTGGCTAGGTCCAGGTATCTTGCTTCGGACTGTGCGACCAACGAGTATTTGTCTTCGATATACTATTGCTCATGGGGTGTGAGATTCGGTTTTGTTTCATACATGTCTCGTTACAGTAATGTCAAAGGAACAAAGGAACCTTAGCATTAGCAATACCCAGGTAAGTGGCGGGAATCGACGCATTTTATTCCGTACTTAGTCCATCTGCATCTTCCTTGCCCCCAGCCTTTATCTAGTTTGTTTTTTTTTTTTTCTTCATACCCGGAAATATGATATCATGCAGGGTTTGTCCGCTTGACCGTACATTTGGTCGGAATCAGTCGATTGATCGAATTGATCAACAAAATTTTCAGAGATTGGAGCTCATATCCACAAGCTACCGAGTATCATGCTCAATCCTCTTTCCTTGTTCAGATCTCTTTTCTGGCGCAACGGCCCTTCGTTAGCATCCCCCAATCCCTCTGCGGATGAGGCCCAGGACGTCATTGCGATCGTGGGAGGGGGCATCATTGGGCTTTCCACGGCTTATAACCTCGCATGCAAGAACTCAAATGGACCAAATTCAGCTAAGGTTAAGATTGTCGTACTGGAGGCTGGATCCTCCGGCTTCTCTGCGGCCTCGGGTCGCAACACCGGTTGTCTACACTATTTCTTTCCGGAGTCATTTGGAGAGGACATCACTACACTGGGAAAATACTCCTTTGATCTATGGAAGACCATAGCCGCGGATTATCCCCAGTTTGTAATCGATGCGGGGTACCGGTCGCAGTCTCTGTTGCCCGTTGTATCTGGATCTGGAATAGATGAGAAGGCCCTCCCAAATTGGATTGTGAAGGAGGGACTGTGGGATATCAGCTGGGGCAGTCGAGGGGATCCGTGTGCTTCAGTGTCAGTCAAGTCAAGTGAATTTGTTTTATAATACCTTAGCTGACGCTCTGTAGAAACCCCCTAGGCGTCGCTATATGGCTAGAGCGAGAATGTCAGAGGCTGGGGGTTGAGATACGAACCGAAACAACTGTTAGTGCAGCATGTTTGTCGAAGGGAAACGTATTGGAGGGTCTTAAATGCTCATCTTCCAAGTCGAGTGAGCCATACCTTTTTCCCTGCCACAGGGTAGTACTCGCCGCTGGCCCATGGACCCCTACACTGGTCAAGTCTCTTTTCCCGGCCTCAACAATAGACTTACAGCCAGCAACTAACGCCGGCGATTGGGTTGTGATAAAAAACACGAACTCCCTTGACCCCGAATCTCTCGCTGTTGTCTTTTTCGACAAAGTCGTACACGAAAAGCTGGAATTTTCGGGACGTAATGACGGATCCATCTGGGTGTGTGGTCAGCGAAATTATACTGCTGAACTTCCCCCACCAAACAAGGAAGATCAACCGGATGACCAAGTAATTTCTAATCTTATGGATTACACGCGGAGGTTCGTTCATACCAATGGTCACTCTATGGATGAAGAAATTCCAAACCCGACAGTGCTTGCCAAGGGACGATCTTTTCGGCCTTCTACAGTCTCCGGCCTACCCTTCATCAGCAAGGTTCCTCCTCAGCTATTGGTCGCATCAGAAGAAGATCATACAAGCTGCCCAGAGGTCTTCGTTTGTTACGGCCATGGATCTTATGGCATTACCCTGGGCATGGGGAGTGGCAAGCTCATCGCCCAGTTGGTCAACAATGAGAAGACGGACATTGACCTTTCTAAATTTATGATATCGTAAGACTTAGTTTCACAACACTGAGATCTGGAGACGCCCTCCGGCACGTTGGATTATAAGGTGTTAGTCCATTGCTCTTACGGCCTATTGCTTTTTCTTAGTTCGGTAATGCATATTAATGAGAAGAGTAGGTAGTATAATAGTGCCAACACCAAATCTAGCTCTCAGGGTTCTTTATCCTGACTTTTCACTACCGAAATTTTTTTGACATAATATTCTATGATGGCTCTTTTCATTCCGCTCATATAACACCGCACGTATTTCCTCCGAAGGAGAAGAGACGCAAGGACTTTTGTTCGCTTCCCAGTCAGCTCGTTTAGGCATGACGGTGCACCAGCCAAGATTAGGTATAAAGGTTCCTGAAAACTCTAGTTAGTCTTTAGCGACCTTGTGGGTTTTCAATATGATTTGATGTTTTGTAAACTATCCCAAGTAAGACTAAAGCTGAATACCAAAACCATGTCATGCAAAAGTGTCCTCCACGGAGTTCAGTATCAAGTCTCTTCAGGATACACCAAGAGAACTGTACACTCGATGCTTTCTCTGAATTTTCTTGCCTCGTTCACCTGTTCAAGCTCGAAAGCTGCGTGAGCACAGACTTTGTGGGGTAGTTAGCAGGTAGGTGGATTAGTCTAATTCGATGCGTGAAATATTTACTTACAAGAAGCAACCCCAGGGGCATTGTCAAATCCCTTGAATATCAGAGAGTCTTCATACTCTTGAGAACTGCAATAATACCACGAATGCTCTTGGTTGTGGAACAAATTGTACGTCTCGGACACACCGTCCGCATATACATTATCCGTGGGCACAAGGTCGGATGTGATATCAACCGTCGTTGTGTCACACACAGCCAGCGGCCAGTCAATTACTGGTCCATTCAAAGGACGCCAGACGCTACAGTTCCAGTCAGCCTTTTGTAATGCCACATGATGCTGTTATCTTGAAGTAGAGGGACCATTTTCGGACAGCTTGTTAGAACATACTGCAGAATCTGTATCCGCCTTGTCTTCCAGTAGTCTAATGCTGTATCATGCGAAACCAATTTTTGAAGACAGCTAAAAGCCTCGTATGGTGTAAAATCTGTCTGTGTGCATCAGCTTCAATGATTTCAGTTTTCCAAAGAAAAATGATGAGATGCATATAAGGGCCCTATAAAGGGATTTCTAGCAGAGCTCAACTAAGCCATAAGAACCCTTGGGAAAGATACGTGGCGAACTAACCACAATGGACGCTTTGAATTGGCTGAGAGTCACTTGTCTCATTGCTGCCCCTTGGCAAGGCTGGGAAGCTATGGTGTCGGCGTCGAATCTAGTAAAGAGATAATAATATGCTTGGTAAGTCTCGGCGGTTTAATTTGGAAAATGGCTGACCTTTGATGCACTTACCGCATGATGGAGAGTTCTGGAAAAGCTTGCTCCGGTCATCCGTTCCAACTCACGCATTATTTCCTCGCAGTAAATACTGGAGACTTTCTTAGAATCAGCGAAGTCATCATATTCAAGGCTTGTTTTCAGGTCTTGGCTTAGCATGAAGCCATGATGGTCCAAGGAATATTTCTTTGAACAGGTCCGAATGTCATTTATTTTGATATCATGATAGGCTTTTGGAACCTGGTTTGTCCGCGTACCCAAGGGTAGTAGGGAACGAGGGAAGTTGGCGACATATGGCTTCGTAGTTTGATACAAGGACAGACGATCCAGATACCAGAGAGTCCCAGTCACGTTTTCTTGCATTTCTAGGGCCAAAGACGAACAAGGAACAGGTATCATAGAGTGAATCAATCCTTGTTAGGACTGGCTCGGAAATCCTGCACCCTATGCACCACGAAGGGGATTTGGGAATATTAAGAATCTCCCTAGAATACGCTGCTGGCTTGCTTCCCCAAATTCCGAGTTAATTGAAAGTCTAGATTAGTCCAGCGGGAGGGGCTGGGTGGGGATAGTTGGGGACGTGGCTTGGTGTACCCCACGCAACTTTGGCGTATGATGAGCTTGTCATTTTGATTCGGCCTAAATTTCGGGGTTTTCCGTATACCACGAAGGCAGTTGATTGTGATAAGGACTCCGCATCCGAGCGTGGCCTATGAATCCATGTCCTATAATTTTCGCCCTCGAATATTGATAAATGTATTCAAGCTATTATTCTCAATATGATGGAGTAGTTTTGCGGTTCTACGCAGTGTCTGAAAATGATCAAACAAACTTCAAGTAATTCAATTAATTCTCCATGTTGAATGAGAAATATGGGAACAAATAACAGATAGACATGGTCGATTCTTGTCGCATCCAACTACTCAGAAAAAGCAGAGATGATCCGTGTTTCGGAGACGAACCTGGACATGTAGCCTGCAAAAGCTGGTTGACATCGTTTGATCTCTGATATCACGTCTTCGTCCAGGAGGGGTTTAATGGCCAAATGAGGCTCCGCTGCTGGGAATTATTTGGGAACCCTCCTGCACACGGCTGCTAGACTCCTGGGGGTCTCCTGACTCAACATCTTTCATCCATTCCATCCATGCCTTTTCTCCAACGGAAGTTGACTTAAGACAACCCATCATCTGCTCCGAAGGAATAATGGCTTTCCAGGGCTGGGATTTGTCTTCGGCCAGTCTAGGAAGTGTTGAGATTGGTGAGGCCATGGCTCTTCTCCGCGCTTCTGTTTGTTTCTACCACTCTCATTGTCAATATCATAGTTGATTCACTCGGAAGAGCAGCCCGAAAGTAAATCTCGGCCATTGAAGGGTACTGACTTCAGGAAGGTTTTTTTTTTTTTCAAAATCGCTGAAACTTACCGCTATAATATCCTGGGTATTTCCTGGCTTTTATCATCAAGCATACCTAGGCTCAAAATCACCCATCATATGCCGAGCTTTGCCACGTATATCAAAGGTACCGGAGGTATAGGTAGGGAGTACCAAGAAAGGTCCAATAAGAGTCTACCATACATGCAATATCTTCTTTTTCGGTATAGACTCATAGAGAAACGAGGCTAAAAAAGAGGGGTAAGTAAATTAAGTGAATCTTGTATCAGTAGGACCATTATCGCCACTTCAATACTATCCATTCTGGCGTACTCTTTGGAATATATATGCTAATTGAAACCGAAGAGTAGGGACTAAACACCTTAAGCAGATGTATCGTAGTGCTAAGGGGTCGAGGACACCACAAATTTCCTCGAAAGAAATCCATATACTTGCGATGTACCAATTATGACAGTGTTGTGTACGTAACTTTACTTGAGTCATCCAAACTGTGGTATCACTGTTGCATTCGGCTTCAGCTAGAAGTAAAATTACTAGACTTCGGCAGAACCCATTGATGGGTCCAATATTTGGACTCATTGATAAACCCCATATGGGTTACAGGTTTTTAAAATTCTTAACCCATCCCGATAGGCACCTATTATGGCCATTTAAACCCATATACTGCATAAATTATCATAAACTTTATGCAATATAATATGTTATGATTGTCAGGCCCCAAGGTACGCAGGTTCAAGATGGGTATTGCTGTTGAACTATCTTTGACGTTACTCCGGATGAATAGTAAACAGTTCAATTCAATCTCTTACTGTACCTTCCTACTCTGTTCTATTACCTGCGTTCGCACATATTTTAGCGCTCCTTACAGCTACCCACCCCTGCGGGAGGTCTCAAGCACCTTTGCGCGACCTGGTTCCTGCCGAACACGTTATCGTTCATTGTTAGCCTTATATTCCTGGTATCAAAATAACCGTAGCTCCACACTACTTGACAGGCCATGAAGGTTGGGAGTAGGCGTTGACAGAAACCTCTGGTGAGATAGCTGCAGTGAGTTTCAAGCGATTGGTGAATGACAAGTTCCGGGATTGAAATGTTGCTCGAATACAGCGCGACGTTTCCGAGTCTTTCCGCTTTAAAGACACAGTGTTGCAGGTAATCCGACATGTGCGGTCTATTCTTCTGCCTCATACTGCAGAATTTCTTTCATGTCTAGGCATATCTCATTCATCGAGTCATATTGTTCAGCCCAACATTTTCGTATGACCCTTCGGACCTCGGGAATGTGTACATCAGTCAAATCGGGGTAGTCTTGTCTTGTGAATATTTTGCGAATCTCATCGTAGTCTTTGTCCCCATACAAGAGTGAGGCAGTGAAAATCTCATAAAGTACTGTCCCAACAGCAAAAGTGTCCACTTTAGGGGTCGGTACTTGCCAACTTTCATTGAAGCTATCCACTCCTGGGATAGGAAATCTCCAAGAGTGGGCCCGGTGGTACCGTGGTGAAGGCTCTACTAAAAGCTTAGACTGGTCGATGCTAGACCCGCCGAAGTCACTGAACTTTAAGATCTTTTCCTCTGAGAGAAGAAGGTTTTTAATCCCCACATCGCCATGAATAATGTTACAAGAATGTAGGTATTGAAGACCTCTCAAAAATTGGCTCGCCCACCTAAGATGAGTCAGTCTCTGTCATAAACTTCTTGGGAATGTAAATACAGACATCTTTTGCTGTTGCAAGTCTAGCGGATCATTCAAAGT
Source organism: Mycosphaerella populi pn0402 (assembly GCA_002153405.1). Classification (NCBI taxonomy): domain Eukaryota; kingdom Fungi; phylum Ascomycota; class Dothideomycetes; order Mycosphaerellales; family Mycosphaerellaceae; genus Mycosphaerella; species Mycosphaerella populi. Next base: position 16,540 of record KZ119136.1, read on the forward strand.
TCTCACACTAAAATAGTCCTTCAGGCTTCCATGCGGATAGTAATGAAGTACTAGCCCAAGCCCGCGCCCATTTGACAGCTCTGTTTCTCCGTAGAATTGCGCGATGAACTTATGTTCACCAAGACGTTCGTATATCCTTTTCTCAATTACATGGAGGCCATCGGATGGATCTCGAGCTACTTTTAATACTCGGTCAAGCTCATCGATTTTGTAAATTGCCCCCCAAAGCCCTTCGGAGAGAGCTGTCGTTTTGCCTTGAGAAACCAAATCTCGAAGTTGGGCCATGTTAGGACGTAATCTAGACGGACTTGCGATGCCTCAAGAGTTATTCAAAGACAGGGTTCTATATTGCTGGGGAAAGTTCGACTAGTTACTGGAGGGGGCTGGGGAGGTTGAGACTTCCCTGCAGATCTTTGACATCCTTGCTCAAAAGGCGTCTCCTTTGGGTGCGAATATCCGATGAGTAGTTTTCTTCTCATTAAACGAGATTGACCTGTATCAGGCTGTATCAGAATAAGAAAATCAATTCGGTTGACTCGTAAGTACAAGTTTACATCATACTTAGAAGCCCACCATTCAGATAGGATACGACTTCAGCAGCCCTTGTACTTCTTTGACTAGGTACTTAGACTTTCTCTGGGGTATTTGTGAAGATTTTTTTATCAGATACTGGGATTCGACTCCTTCAGAAGTCCAGGATTCAAGCCCCGGTGTAATTTCATGGAGGTATTGTATTGTACGATACCACAGTGACACCACATAAATACAAATGTGCCCCAATACTCCACTTCAAACAGCATCCTTGTCGTGCTTTTCGTATTCAATATGCATTAGTTCCATGCAGCTTGCTTGTCTATCATATTCAACAAGGATGGCGTATGCACAACAGGAGTTGGCTATTGACATGAATCCTAGTCACATATTACTGCGGAAGGTCAGCCAAAGTCGTCTCGAGGCCTGTAGACCTCGGACACGTGTACGTACATTCAACTATTGGGCCATTGAATTTTCATTAACGAAGAAAGGACGCCTGGATACATATAATATCAGAACTATAGTCATGATTAGAATTTGTAATGCATGATGCCGTATCGTATTTCATTGAAACCCTTCTCTTCAGTGAATGAGCACGGCCAGATTGCCAAAAATCACTTGATCTGAACCCTGCGCCCCGTCGGACACGGGGCGCTATGGTCGCTTTATCTAAATGATGGGTGTCCCAGAACACGACGCCTTTGTTTGTCGATTGGCGGGGGAGATGCAACGCCGACCTTGCCGACCACGCGCACAAATTTACAAGGATTATTTGAACACTTCTCTCAATTAGCCAATTAGTGAACTGCTTCTGGTGCACATGTCTAGAAGGGTGAGGGTGACCGAGTTGTACAAGGATCATTCCTTGTTTGAAATTCGAATGTCTATGCCAGCCCGTTCGGCCCCCAGTGGCCCAAAGATAAACATTAATCCTTGCGTCTACCTAGGTATGTATTTGGAAACAGGAAAGAGTGAGGATAACTGCCCTGCTTCTTTCATTTTAGCAGGCTACCTGAGTTCACATTCCATGTCATGTGACGCGAATGCCGGGCCATCATTGCTTTCTCTCCTTTGTTTACTCGTTGGGCCACTGTATTATTTGGCAGTGTTGGTCAATCTATTTCTCCCGTGTCTACGTCAGATTCGGCTCGAAGATCTGTCATTCCGACCCTGATTACTATGGCCGAGTACAATGCTCCAGACGAGTCGACCAGGCTCCTTGGAGACATCGACGGGCATGCCCGGTCCGGGGATGGCCCGCAGAGCCGCCCCCGAAAGTTAACGCAGAAAAACATTCTTCTTTGTATGGTCGTTTACTTTTTCCATCAAATGCAAGATTTCTTGCCCATTGGGCCGCACTTGCTACTTTACGAGAGAAGCATCTGCTACACATACTATGCCACCAATGATCCGAGTCTCATTGGCCCTGGTGGGCTAGTAAAAGAAATGATGTGCAAGATCAAACCAATTCAGCGTGAGCTTGCTACGATCCAAGCCTGGGAAGGAGCACTCTCGGCCGTGCCCGGTATGTTTCGTTGAACTTCTTTGTCATTGAACTAGTTTCCAAGGATCCTGACGGATTTGGCAGTTTTCCTGGTTGCTGTGCCATACGGAAAGTTCGCAGATCGACATGGAAAGAAAAAGGTGATAGCTGCCAGCCTGATTGGACTTATACTGGCACGCTCATGGACGATTCTTGTTCGTAAGAAAATGAAAGGTCCCTTTTAATCAGATCTATTCATACTAACAACTTCGAGCTTCGTTCCCTATCGTCTTCTCCGCCAGGATGGTATGGATTGCACCGATCTTCTGGCTGATAGGGGGTGGAAACTTCATGCCTCCTGCCTTACTATACCTGATGGCATCTGAACATGTGGATGAAAATCAAAGGTTGGCTTTCTTTTATCTCATCAGCCACCGGATTAAATCCTTGTGTAATGATAAACTAATAACGCAAACAGGAGCCGTCTATACTATTTACTGTATTGTGTTTACCTAGGGACGGAGTTAGTCGGTCCGTACATCGCCTCGAATACGATGGACGTTTCACTGTATATCCCAATGGGATTGACGATTGCCTGTCTTCTGGCAGGCCTGCTTGCCACGAGCTTTATTGATGAACCGAATTATAATAGGGGAATATGTTCAATTGGTGATAATATACATCAAAATATGAACCGGCAGCCAGAAGCCTCCAATTCTACATATGTGGATGAGATTAGCGCCCAAGAGAGCTCGCAAAATGCTTCTTCTTTACGGTCCTTATTCCAGAATAGGGTGGCTCTCATTGCCTTATTCCTTTTCATCGTGCCCACATTTCGTCCGATAACAACGCACGTCCTGTTACAGTATATGTCGGTCCGTTTTCAATGGCATTTCTCGGACTCAACGATTCTCATATCTGAGATAGCGGTCATAAATATCGTGTTGTTCTTATTTTTTGTCCCCAAGCTCATTCAGTGGATTCAGACTAATTTCGAAATCCCAAGTGACGAAGTCGACCTCGGCATTGTTCGGGCGAGTCTACTCTTTCTCTTTATCGGATCCTTACTCATCTGGTGGTCGCCTAGCCCTCGTTTCATAGTACTAGGTATGTCTACAGCCTTTATTCATCAGCAGTATTCATTAATGACTTTTATAGCTCTTGCTATCTTCGCTTCTGGATTCGGCGTCAGAGTCTCGCTGTTCTCCTTCGCAACCTCTCTGGTTGAGACAAGTATTCGCGCACAGCTCTATGGCGTTATTCAAATAATGGAGAATATAGGATTTCTAATGGCCTCCCCTATTCTTCAAGGCTCCTGGGCTCGTGCTTTAGATTTACAAGGGCGATGGTTGCCTTTGCCCTTTCTTGTGGTTGCAGTAAGTCATTCTTATAAAGATGATCACCTGCATACACGTTTCTAACGACCCGCTGCGCAGGGTATATTTGCATTTGCGATTTTTTTAGCATGTTTTCTGAGGACTTCAAAGTCCAGACCAAGGAGCCGTGAAGAAAATGAATCGTTGTAAAGCTTTAGCCTATCTTGCGTTGAGCAGATTTGTGCCGCCCCGGTCTGAAGGGGATGGTATGAACAGACAACCGATGACAGAACCGGCTTGGTAAAAACCTATGGTGCATTTTCATCATCAGAAGTGAGCAGCAGTTCTATTTGGGAGCAAAAGCTCCCTCAAGGGGCTATCTGGAAAGATCCAAATTGCCACGGCTTTTTTTCTACGATGGTTGCTTGATATACGCAGCTGCAGACCATGACTGTTGGTCAGCGCCACTGATGGTGAAACAGCCTTTATAAATTAGAATCCTTTTCAAGGCGCATTGAACTATAACAGAAGCAAGGAGTGTTTTTGTGCACATATTTTTATTGTTGATTGATAAGTCCTGTCTGGCTAGTTTTGATAAGCCGATTTAGCAATAGAGCCACCAATTCAGACCGAGAGAAACATTTTATGAAGATGTCTTTGGCACTACTAGTCCGACTTCGGATATAGGCTGCTTATGCCCTAGTTACATACTATATCAGAGTTTGGCAAGGATAGGATCTCTGGACTCACTAACAGTAGACAAATGGGCATCTCGAACCCACTGATTTCTCTAGAGCCGCTTGTTTACGTAACTTCACAACCAGATAACATTCATAATAAATTAGTAATGATCTTTAAATTCCAGCCTCTAGATGCTGTAGACCGATGTCTTGATGCAAATATTATCACAAAATGATGATTTAAGACATCTAGGGGCAGTTGGGTGGGCATATCAAGAAAGAGTGTCATCTCATAATCCACCAGCAGTATGTTGCCCACTGACACTGATGTGATAATCCGAGACACTAGCAAAAAAAGAGGCGTCAAATTTCTTTTTAATAAATATAATATCCATGAGTCATTCGCTCAGATGCTTTAGGCGCAGACCTCAAGATCAGAAAACGCCGAACGTGTAGAAGTCGGCCTAGTCAGGGATTTCTCTCCTTTGTAAGCCAAGCGGGCGTATTAATTCCATGTCACGAAATTAAAATCTCAGCTGATAGATGCCTGTATTTTGCCACTATGCATGCACTTTACTAGCCTATAGCAAGTTGTCTAGCTCCGACCCAGTAGCTCTTCCATCAGCGGCGGATACCGTTCGTATGGAGAACCCCACGTGTCCCTAGCCCTTATAAGTATGGTCTTTTTACATGAGAAAAAGAGTTGAAAAAAAAGGAAAAAAAAAAAGAAAAATTTAATGAAACAATACCGCTACCTGGCAGTTTCGTTTGCCCTGTTCTTTTCTTTTCCCCTATGGGGGCGGAGGGGCTAATACCCAATACTGTTCTTTCTTATGAGTTCGTTACGGGCTAGGCAATAAATAAGAGGCTTGACTTTTAAATCCATAGACGCCCCGAGTGATTAATTGCAGATGACGTGTGCCTTCCACCAAACATCCTCTTCAAAGGTTCACTACTAGTACATCATGCAGAAGCATACCGAGTCTAGGTTGAAGTTATCAACCAAATCTTCTGTATTTTCATCTTCCAGGTCTACAAGTATTGAGGACTGTGGAATTGATGAATTATGGCATGAGGCTTTGCAGAGGGCGCGGGATGAGTTATCAGACCGAGACTTGGATTGGATAAGTGACAAACGTAACCAGAATCCTTTTACAAGTACTCAAATCCTCGAGGACATGCAATCTTTCCAAGAGGCCTACTTGAACAATCCACTTGAAAGGCTCTTCGCCCGCATTGACCCTATTGTATCCCATATCACTTCCTTTGCTGGGTCTATCAATGCCTTCACAGCCAATTCCATGGGCGTCGGGATGATATGGGGCAGCATTTACCTTGTTCTCATTGTGAGATATATCTGTCGAAAGGATGATTTTCTGCTTACTTATTTTATCAGGTAGCAAGTAAGGCTCAGCGTGCCTTGGAAAAAATCCTGGATTTCCTCTCGCGTTTGAGCCCACTACTTGCGCTTTTCTCACGTTGGCATAATCTGTTCCCAAAGCGCTCTTTCGCTGAAGTTGGTGATGCCATACGAGATGCGTACATTGAAATTATCTCGTTTTCTGCCACTGCGGTACGACATCTTCGACGAAATCCCATAAGTATGTAATAAAAGATCCCCACTGGTAGTTCAAGCCACCGGGTGCGATCACTAACAAATCGCTTGGGATAGAAAATGTACTGCGCGCATTCGTTAGTCCTGGTATGGAGAAAGATCTCCAGAAACATGAAGATAAACTCCTGGATTGTACGAAAAGAGTCAGGAAGGAAGTAGATACCGCGCATATGCAATTTGTCCAAGAAAAACTTTCAACTATCAGTTCGTTCGTCGACTTTGCGCCCACTCCCAGATATATGGAGCTCCCTTGTATCCGTCTCATTCCACATTCACGCAATGAAAGATTCTTTGGAAGACAGAACGTTTTGAACCAAATGAAAGACAAGCTACTGTTTTCCGGTCCCCAAAAGCAGCGGAGATTTGCCCTGTCTGGTGTTGGGGGAGCCGGTAAGACTCAAATCGCCCTGGAATATACTTATCTCCACCTTGATGACTACAGAGTTATCATTTGGATACTGGCAGATAGCCCAGAGAAGATTAGTCAGGGATTTGAAGACGCTGCGGAGATGATGGGAATGCCAAGAGGTACCCAGGGCGCAAACCAGACAAAAGCCTTCGTTCTCCAACGACTAGCAACTATAAGTGAGTCTCTTCTGATTCTTTTTTTTTTTTTTTTTTTTTTGCCTTCTTTCTTCTCCCGGGAGTATAGTAATGTCTAACCCAGAGATCTAATGATTCCTTTTGTGAGCCGCAGATGATCCTTACTTGCTCTGCCTGGACAATGCCGACGACCTCGCCCTCATCAAAGACTGCCTGCCAAGAGATAACTTGGGATCGATCGTGCTTACCAGTAGAGACTCTGCAGGATCTGAGGAGGCAATCGGTCATGGAGTATTGGTTCAAGATTTCTCAATAGAGGAAGGATGTGAATTCTTGAACTCAATGCTAGTCGGCACGGATATGGCCAATGTCGAAACTCGAACCGTGCTTGCAAAGATAAGCACTGCATTCCATGGATATCCATTAGCGCTTGCACAGGTCGCGGCTTTTATTCGGAATGGAGGATGTCCATTGGCCGAGTTTCTGAACATCTTTCAGGATAAGAAAAATTCCAAAGCTATTTCTTCAATACCTGTGGATGACTACCATACAACACTCTCCACTGTTTGGGATCTATCATTTCAAAGGTTGCCCGAACGATCGCGCCAAATCATTGAAATCTTGGTATACTTCGATCCCGATAGTATTCCACGAGAGCTTTTGGAAAAAGGTTGTAAGTCCAAAACCAGCACTGAAAGCGAAGGCATGAACCTTGAATATATGGCCAATCCAGTTGAGCTTTGGGCTGCACTCAAGGGACTCCGTGGACAGTCACTCATCAGGACAAATCATGATCTGAAAACGATATCAATCCATCGATTTCTTCAAGCTCAAGCATTTGAAAGCATTTGCCTTGAACCCTCTCGCCAACGAAAATCGTTTGAGGAGGCTCTTTTCCTACTCTCGAATTTCCAACCAGAGTTCCCAAATGTAACGCAACATTGGTCTCCATATCTCTTCAGGGAGAGTGAAATGTGTGGATCTCATATTCAGTGGCTAGCTAGGTGCTTTTTGAAATCACCCAGCATCTTTTCTGGGATGGAGAATAGACTGGGAAGACTCATATTTGAATGCGCTTCGTAAGTTCATCATTTAGAACCCATACCCGTATCGACTCTAATGAATGATCATCCACAGCTACCAATTTGAACGATTTCACCATCACGCTGCTGCAAAATCATTTGCACTTGCACGCAGGATCATCGAGAAGTCAAGCATCCCGAACGAAATTTACCTTTCAGATTGTTATCGCATGGAAGGTCGGATGTTTAACGAGTCCGGACAGGCTGAACGAGGTGCAGAAAGTAACCAAAAAGCTCATGAATATGCCATTCTTGCGATTTCAAATGGCTACATCGGCAAAGATGATCAGCGGATGCCTAGAATCTTAACAGGTCTGGGGAATTCTTTCAGTCAGTTGAGGAAATTTAACGAAGCTTTTAAGACACAGATGGAAGCCAAAAAGCTATGTGGTGATACGACCGTCGATAAATCCGACGCCATTACCATTGTTCAGCTTAATCTAGGATTTCTTCTCTATCGCATTGGCGATACAAACAATGCAGAGAAGATACTAAGAGCAACTTTAGAAGACAGCCCCAGAGCCCCACCCGTTATGTACGCCCTTGGGAACACGCTTCTGGCACAGACGAGAGTTGAAGAAGCTATAGCTACGCATCTCAAAGGAATGGAGATATATATTGAAATGTTCGGCGACCAGCATGCCTTGGTTGGTAGGTGTGCTTACAAGGTTGGAGAAATCTTACTTCTCTACAAAAGTGACTCCAGGGTCGCAAGGTTAGTAGCTGATCTCACGTCACCTCTGATATGACGAATCTATGGCTGATCGGCTCATTGACAAAGGATGTACTTGCGCAAAGCCATCAAGATATATTTGAGGCAAGAATCACCATACTACACTATCAAGGCCTATGCGCGAGCAGCGCGAATGCTCGGCAAAGCATATGAGATGGAGGGACGGCATCGTGACGCAAAACCGTATTTTGACAAAGCTTGGGCGCTAAGATTGAAAATTGACGGGGTCAGAGGGTCACCTACAGATAAGGATACAGACTATACAGCATTCATGTTCTACTGGGACCAATGAATGACAGTAAACTTGAATAATGAAGGCTGCGGGCAAATGCTACTCTACCTGTCCACGACCTACATTGAACGTATGTCCATGCCGGACGGACCAACGACCAACTCGATCCAAACCAGAATATTACTCTTTATTTTAATACTCCTAACTAGTGTAAGTTATTTAACTTAACTAACGGGATGTTAGTCACGTATATCACGTGATAAACAGCCTCCCCCGGATTCTGTATTTACTTCCTTTCTCTAAGCTGTAGATAGACAGCTTGAGGACATCGCCCAATTGAATAAATTGCGCGATCCTATGGAGCGAGGATGTACAGAGCAAGGTACAGTCACATGTGGGGGCCTAATTAAGGAGCTTAAGTGCCTGAGGTGTCTGTGTCGGGACAGACCTGTGAACACAGCCTTGGGGCCTGACACCCGGGTTTATTGGTCTAAACTCATCATACGCGACGGGGCCTGTACATATGGCGACGGCGCTTTGTAGATCTACACATAGTAGGCTTCATCCAGACAGCCCTTCTGCGCCGAACATTAAATACCATGGAAAGACCCTTACAATCACTTCAAACGGCATGTGCGCGACCAGACTCGCTATTTGCGATCCCACAGAATGATCTCTTGCGCATTGTTTACGAAGAATTTCCTCAGGATATCGATCGTCTCCAGCGAGCTTACTCTCTTCATAATGGTCCACCGACCCCTTCAAAAACACCGTCACCTTCTTATACATTATTCCAAAGCGAATACGACGAAGTTAACCGGACACTCGTGGGCTTCCTAGCCTTGCGCTGGATTCACCTCGGGGAGTATGACTTCTTTGTCAGCTCACAGCCTTCTGAAACCCAGTTAAGCAAAGATGCGTTTGATTGGATTCGAGAGTTCTACGCGAAGACAATTACAGATTCCCATGCACTCTACGCCCTTATCACATCAATAATAATCAACGATCTGGGGAAAGACCCACAGCTTGCGATAGACTACCGGCAAAGGACGGGATTCGATATCGCAGATTCCAATCATGATGTTATTCTTCTCAATGCATGCAAAGTAGGACTTGTTCCATCTGTGCAAAAGGTGCACCCACAATACAGAGAACATCTTCTTCGTGGAATTGAACTAGGGGCCACGTTCAACTTCGGTCAGCTTGCACAAGCGGAGAACGCACCCGCTAGTCTATCGGGCCTGTTACTTTTACAAGGCAATCATCATGTTCTACCTCTCCGCTTCATGGAACAGATATTGGACATCGCCGGTGCTGCGGGGCATATGGACTGGACGTGCGCGAAAAAGCTCAATCAGCCCATATTCGAATCTTATCGGGACGTCTACGACGCGTGCCAAGGTGTCATTGATGGGTCTTTAGATCTACGCGGGGGATACGACTTGATTCTTACTCGAGGAGCGAAATCCCTTCACAGCAAGGGTTTCCGGTTGCTGCAGATCGATCAGTCTCGCAGCGATCGTGCATTGATGCGGTTGCTGCGCATGGGTAATGCCACCACTCTGGAGATCGCGAGGCTGTTCGAGAGAACGTGGAATTCCCTCGAAACACCTATCAAAGAGGGGTTGATATATTCTCTCTGCTTGGAGGGGGGAAGGGCCGAGCCGGCAATCCAACCGACATATATGCCCGCTTTTTTAAGTCAAATCAAGACTGAAAGAGCATTGGCTTGCGCACTTCGGTATCTTTTTCGAGTGATGACCATCCCGGATGGGGGGCACAGTTCATCTGCCGTGGTCATCGAAAGAAGCGTACTAGGGGTTCTGAAACAGGTTGTAGAGACTGGCCATTTCCAAGAGGACCCTACTATTTTGGAAAGAATAAGTGTTCCCGAGGCAGTTGTTGCTCAACAGGAATGGACGGAAACGAGAAGGTCAAACATTGATTGATTGATGTTTCATCCGCGAATGGGTCTATTTTTTTCATGAAATTAAGGCTAGCCACATAACCCCTCTAGTGTGTTGCAATGGATTGAGTATTAAGGTACAAATGGATTGAGAACTAAGGTACAAATGGATTGAGTTCTAAGGTACAAATGAATCGGAACCTGGCAAAAGCTCAGCACGTTCTCCTAAGCTCTGAATAACAAAAGAAACAGACAATTAGCACTAGACAAAGCTCACAAAATATTGTGTTGCGGAAAGACTAGGCCCTTGGAAGGAGGAAGAGGAGAACCAGCCGGTGGAGCGGAACAGGACGAATCTCGCAGCCCTGAGGCTGCGATTTGCAACCGATTCACGTCTCCCTGGCTTGCCAAGCTGACTTTCAACCAATCGTTTGGTGAAAAAATATCCTCCAACGAGCTCCGCATTCGCATCACAGCCTCGCGATAAAGAGTATTGGTCTCGAATCGCCAACTGCAAAGTAGGGTACGGAGCATGCCACCTTCACGACCACAGATGAGTGCAACTACTGGGGGTCTTTCAGCAGCGATAACGGAGACTGTCAAGCTCCCCGTATCGACAATAGTAAACAAGCGATGTCCTGGAGAAATCTTAAGTCGGGAACATTCCTCCTTCCAGAAGCTCTGGTCCTTTGGCTCCACTCCCAATCTGATTTCACCGGCCCGAAGGTTCACGGAAAAGGGTGTCGTGGAGGCTGCATAGGATAGCCGCCGCCGGTAGTTGCCGTAGATAATCTTTTCGATTTCTCTGACGGGCAGGGTTCCTTCGAACCCCACGAGGTGACAAGAAACACCTTTTGACCCGTCGTTGCAGAGATTGCGGACCGCTAGTGGGCTGAACATGGCGAGGGCCACTCCAAGTCCAAGAAACACGGCAACACCATACAACGAGGTCTTCACGCCTTGTATTTGGAGATTCTTGACTTGATCTAGAACTGTTTGAACGGTCTGATCAGCCTGAGATTCCAGGCTGAAAGGGAGGAGTGTGAATGCGAGACCGACAACAACCTGGATAAAAGAGAAACCAGTCACTATGAACAGAGCAGCAAAATACAGAACGGTTTTTGACATCATGGCCTTGAACCCAGATCTGTTCTTGGTGTATTTCAATTTTGGGAAGTCCTTCCATCGTATCGGAATACCACGACAACGGTTTATGATGACCGTGGGCGCCAATTTCTCCGCGGCGACACCAACCACATCGCAAAGAGGGTGGATATCCCAGAGGTGAGTGCCATATTGATCCCTATCGGCAACCTTGCCAAGGAGCTCTGCGTTGTTGGCAAAAACATCCGATGTTATGCCCTGTGCGTGGAATACCGGTTCAGATGGGTACGGAAACATACAGAGAAGGCGCTCGAGGAGCCTGTCGCTATCGTTCACAAGAGACAGACGTGAAATGGCCTGGAAGACGCTGTCCGATTCATAAGGCGTGATGCGATACTCCATGAGACCCATGGCGGCATAGGCCAGGTCTTTCTTCGTGTAGCCTTCTGCATCCCCACTCTCGAGTTGTGCCAGGGCTTGAACTGCAAAGGTGAATAGCTGCAGGTCACTCAACTTGGTTCGATTGGTGTAGTGGTCGAGAAGATAGTGAATGGCGTTTCCTTTTTCCTCCGTGAGACCATCACCAATTGACCTCTGTTCGAGAAGTCTGCTCGGCCAAAAGCTTTCATACATGTCGTTTAATGACACAGATTGCCACTTTTCCGAAACGTCCCCGCCCAACCAGGAAGGTGTCACCCAGTACCGAATCTTCTCAGCGGCAAGCAAAACCTCCGGCAACGTCCACATTCGGTTGCCCCAACGTTTCTTGTCATCTTTACTGTCGCTGGGCAATAGAATATACACTCGCTTGGCAAATCGAACCGCATCGCAAATTGTGTTAATGTCTCTGCTCTTACTGCCCTTGGAGTCCGGAATAACACACTCCGTGTCGACCCAGAATGCATTCACCTCTGGTTCCCCTGAACTTCTGGCCCGATTTTCTTCTTTGAGGATATCATGTGCAACCTTGTTAAAAAACGACCGCAGCGGGCTTTCATCCTCGCCGACCCGGTAATTCTTTCGTGAGAAGCTAAGGAAGACGTATGGCGGTAGCATTCCAGTGTGTTCATCACGAAGCTTGCTGGTATCTCGGACTTCCCATTCACTCATGTCGCCTTTGTCAGAAACCCTAACCACAAGCCGGCGAGGGACTGTGATATGGGTAATATGAGACTGGGGATGAGTATTATTGGGGGACTGATCCAGCATGTTGACAGCATGCTTTGGCCATTCCCAATCCACGTTCTCGTATTCCTTGTAGGATTCGACAGAGCTGTCATCGGTCCATGGGGAGGAAACGAGGTCGGCAAACACAAGTAATGCGATTATCCAGCCAAGGAGAAGCTTCAAGAGGATGGAGAGAATCCAGTGCAGAGGCCATTCAATAAGAGCAAACTTAATCTGTCGTGCCACGCTTTTCTTGGCCCGTCTCGGTTCCGCCTCATCTTCGTCGGGGAGACTGCCATCATATTGCTCGAGGCCTAGTGGATTCAAGCAAAGCTCGGACAGCCAGAGGACAGAGGGGATGTGGCTCTTCAGTCTACTCTGACCCCAGTGACGAGGACGAGTATCGAGGTGAGCGGGATCGGTCGCCTGGACAAAGAGGCGACGGGGATACCCCTTGGTCGAGCTGTAATAGGCATCCAAGTCGGGATACTTAGAATGCTCACGCTCTCCCCAGATATTCCTGTACCTTATTTTGTAGGCAGAACGTTCCTGGTTATTTTGTAGTAATTCGGCCTTTCGATTCTTCAAATCGTCGCGTTCGAGCGTCGGCCGATGGAATCGGCGGAGCTCGGGTGTCCAATGATGGCCACCTCCATATTGCTTGTTGACAGATTTGTTCCATCCGTTGTAGTCATCCTCTTGCAAGCAGTTGATGGGTTTACTGGCTCCCATATTGCCGATGACGAATTTGGTCCGCCAGGATGAGATATAAAAAGAGCATGAAAGATGATTATTTGTGTCAGGACAAGCGCTCGGCGAACTGACGGCGGTTTTGAACTATGTCGGCATGCTAGCAGAGCCTCAGCTAAGGAGGGGGCGATTGAATATTGTGCCCGTCCATGTGAATTCGTACCGACGATCAACTCTAGCCAGACCTATAAAAAGCAAAGCGTTCTGGCCCCTCCCTTTTTTGCTATGGGCTCCCCGTCTCGGCGACATTTGGTTGGTGCCAATCCATGCTCGCGAGCAGCGAGGTATCCGGGGTTAGGTTAAATTCTGGAAAGTCTCCTCCGTTGTAGAAATCGCGCCGTCCTCGATTGGACACAGCCAATTCACGGATCCACCGCGGTCTCACGATCTGCACGCTCGTGTAGACCAAGAGGTGATCTAACCATTTGTAGATTGACGCCCAAGTCGCTTTGCACCAGTTGCGTATGCAGAGTGTTCTTTTCAGCCGCACGAGCTGTCCCTTAGTCGCATTAGTCGTCCCTTAGCCTACCACCCAGGCTTTTAGACCCCAAGAATACGAGGGCCAATTCCTCAAACACCATAAGTGATATCCAGGCATAAACTCACACATTTCATGGCCCATTATATACCCTTTCATAACTGCCTTAACTCCGAGGTCTAGTATGTACCCTTGGCATAAGAGTCTTACGACCTGGGCCCAGGGAACAGGCCTTCGCATCGATGCTTTGGGCCTGGTCACACTCCTCGGAGCGGAGGAGATGGATCGTAGGGTCGGCAGGCTGATGCCGAGTCACTATCTCGATCATTTGCCCTTACTTGGGGCATTTACTGTCGCGAGCGACCGTATCACCGAGAAGAAAGCTGGGTATAACATTTACAACATCTCCGCGGGTATTGTGACCGGGGAGTTGGCTGGTTGGTTTTCCCGATGGCTTCAGGCACAGGAATTTCATAAGGTCCGAAGTCAGGTGAAGTGGGAAATCGTTGAGCGCCCTCGCCGGTGGAACACCTTTTTCGCGGCGCTCCTTTTCCTCAGCTTGCCAATTCACGGAATGCTCGTCGCTCTCACAGTGCTGGCTGCGGACTGGTGGGGGCTTGCGAACGTGTTGTCTATGATTATTTCCGTCATAGTGAGGTGCGTGCAGGTCGCACAGAACCAGGCTGGTATCGATGCGAACATTATGATGGAAATGGAGAATGTGGATAAGGATTTGGCCCGATACGAGGAAGCGAAGGCGAACTTTGAGAAGATTTGTCGAGACGGTAGACTGAATGATGGACTAGAAGTACCCATCCGTCCCAAAGACCGTGATCCTGTCAAAGTCATCGTGGTCACCGAGGATTCGAAGGTCGTTACAATTGATGCTCCTGGATTCCTCATCAAACCCGCCTTCACTGCACACCCGCAAATTCCAAGCCCCTTCTTCTACCTCTTCTGCCGAATAGCCGGTTGGATAGCATTCGCTGTCCATGTCATCAGCATCGGAATGGCGGCTCTTCACGTACAAATCTGCTCCGTGACGCTGATCATTGTTGCGACGACCTTGACAGCCTACAAGGTTGGCTGTGAGGATTCTCAAATTGGGAACGCGGTCTGGAGCAAAATCCGCGGTATTAACAATGAGGACGATAGATGGAGCTGCTGGGTTACACCTAGATTGAAAGCAACTGTTTCTTCTTACCCTGCTGAGTATACCCAGTGGGATCCGATTTCGAAGGAATCCAAGGTCCCGAGCACGAAAGATCTAGCTCATGCCACCCAGAGGCCATGGATCAGGAAAAGTGCCTCAACGGACCTGGAGCATGCCGCACCTGCACAAATACCGCGAAGTATTAAAGAACGCCGTCAAGATCTTTTTGCTTGGCTATACTTGACAGAAGAGGAAGATGACCGCATGGAGGCTTGGGGCCTCATCCCCCATAATCGAGAATGGAAGGCTCTATACCTAGAAAAGAAGATGAAGCACCGCCAAAGAACCCAGTACAGAAATTTGGCGGCCGAGTGACATGGCACATTGTAACGATTATTTCTAATGAACCTCACGAATACATGAAATAGAGATCGAGGAGGTCTCTTGTTTTGTGATTGACACCATTGATATCACGCATTTGGATATTGATGCATCCACTTTTGCGTTGCTTGGAGTCGTAACTCAACTCTGGTTCGCGGATGGTCACCTGATATTGCTTTTCACCGCATTGGAAGTTGTAAGATGTATGCGTGATAAAGATGGATTTTCATTGATCTTGGCCCTACGGGCTCCTAAAGCTGGCCCGGTCACGGGATCGTGACGGACATTGTCACATGACAGAAGTCAACAGTGCCGAATTGGACCACGTGACACGCGCAAGGCTCGTAGTATTGCTCCGCAACTAGTCACTACGGAGTACTGGACCAGTTCACTCTACCGCTATACTATACTCCGCTGCCCCGAATCTACTCTACAATAGCCAACCAGCGAACTCTATATCATAACGGACTGGCGAATTCTACTCTACAATAGCCAGCCTTGGAGCTAGCAAGTGTACAAGACTGGAGATAATTCCTTAAAGGTAGTACTTAGGTAGACTGGCGAAGTAGGGGAAAATTGATAGAAGATAGGTAGTTTGTAGGCTATTTCTATACACCGACTGGTAAACTCATATAATCATATCCCTACGTATATGTTTTGCTCCAAATACGTCCGTCAGCGACTCTGGTAGAGCCCTTCGGGAGCTACCTAGGTAAAGTCAAAGTATAATGTTCGGGCATTTCTCTCTCTCGCTTATCACATGGCTATCTTGCGGGACCTCCTGATTACGCCTTGTCCAGGCATTCGTGATCGTGGACTCCCTTTCGTCCCGAGGATACCTGTTTGCAAGCCATTCTCTCTCCTGCTGTTGGTTTGTGTCGTGCTGGCCCACGCACAGCAGCTCCCGATTTGCCCATCGATCGCGAAATAGAGAGCTCCGATGGTTGAACGAGTTGAACTGGCGCCCTCCCCCGATCCCCACTGACGATATCCTTACATATGTAATCGTCCACGTTGCCGTCCTTTGTCAGTTGCGTTGGATCGAACTAGCCCGCCTGACGTGGTCCAGCTCCAACCTCGGAAACCCGACGTCACCTGCGGGTTCTCGTGCAGGTGCCCCCGGGGCCCTTTGTACCTTCCCAACTTCTCTAGTCCTTCCTTTCCCTTATCGCTGGTTATACTCCTATATCAAACGCGGAGATGGGGCCCTTGGACGATGCCAGAAGGCGCTCTGATCGACGCATGAGTGCAAGTATGAGAGCTACTCCCGCCCATCGATCATCGTTCGCAGATCGACTACCCGCACGCTTCAAGGATGGCGACGACGCCCAGTTCGATTTCACCGCGCCTCCCCCAAGTATGAGCTCTCGAGATGGCCATACTCATTATATGCAACACTCCCTGATCTCGATGATCGCCGCGGTCGGCTCCGGGTCCGACTTTCGAGCTCGATTTGATGAATCCAGCGATAGCGAAGGAGAGGCAGATGTGAACCAAAGGAAAGATCGTCAGCAGAAGGTTCCTTCTCAAGCAAACCCGCCGGGTTTTCCTACCAGACAAGAGATCCAGACCAGCCCAACTACACAAACAGAAGTCCGGGGAAGGCGTCATCAAAGAACAACATCGGATAATCTGCTGCGGAGGGTGTCGGAGCTGGACATAAATACCAAAGAGACTAGAGCAACTTCTCCCAGTGGATCATCTCTCAATGTATCTACTAGGCAAGCTCGAAGTGTTACTCCACGCGCCGCTCCTATTCTCACTCGCATGGTACAAGCCCAGAATCGGTTCGACACGGCCACAGCGCCGGAGCAACCTCCATCGCGACCGGAAACACCTAGCCAAGAACGACCGCAAACGTCTGGATCTGCTCTTTCTACGCGCTTGATGGAGATGTTTGGATTCGAAAAGCCCGAAAAGATATTGGTGGAATATGCCTGTGCCTTACTGCAGAGCATGCTACTCCAAGGTTATATGTATGTCACAGAGGGTCATGTCTGCTTCTATGCATACCTGCCCAAGAAATCTAACGTAGCTATCAAGTCGGGCTACTTGAGCAAGCGCGGCCGGAAAAATCCGAAATACAATCGCTATTGGTTCGTCCTGAAGGGTGACGTCTTTTCGTATTATCCCGACCCCTCAAATCTCTATTTCCCCAGAGGCCATGTTGATCTCCGGTATGGTATATCCGCCTCTCTTGCAAAACCAAAAGCCAAGGGAGTTGAAGTCAAAGACTTCCAGGTTACCACTGATCAAGGGACCTATTACTTCAGAGCCGATAGCTCTGCAAGCGCAAAAGAATGGGTCAAATCTCTTCAGAAAGTCATTTTCAGAACTCACAATGAGGGTGATAGTGTCAAGGTTTCATTCCCCATTGAGAAAATGATAAACATTGAAGAGGGTCCCATGGCTGAATATGCTGAAACATTCAAAATTGTGGTGGACAACGACGAAACTTTTGCCATTGACGAAGTAAGTCTGCTTAAATATAGCAGTTGCTGCTTTTGAAGTAGATTTCGGGAAATCTGACAATGTCACAGTATTTTTTCTCCTTCTTTCACTCCAGCGAAGAAGCGTTCAACAAACTCAAGAGTCTCGTCAACTCATCATCCACGAGGAAACCGGCCGGGGCATGGCGGGAAGATGACCCGCGACTGAACCCCAGTGCAACAGTAACAGACCTGAGGCGCTTATCTGGCAGTAGTGGTGATGCTTCTGATCCTAAAAATCGTCAGCGGTCACGAGAGCCATCTGCAAGTGCTATCGATGCGCCACAGGGATCAATAGATTCATTTGCATTCTCCTCGGACCAGGAGACAGAGTCATCACGTGTCGTCCAGTCAATGACAGAGACGACTGGATCCGCAAGCCAGATACTCAACAGAAATGATGTTTTCCAATCACCCACAGTACCATCTGCCCGGCGCTCTTCGGACGTGGAAAGCACAGCCCGTCGGCGTTCAGACGACACCACTCGCTCGATCTCCGCACAAGTGGAAACTACGCGCCGAAATCACCGCGGTACCACTGCTATGGATACTTCAGACAACCTACCCTATGCCTCTTCGACAAATGATCAGCTGCTGCAATCTTCTAGCTATCATTCGAGTGTCCCCGACCTGGTCAAAGCCGGAGTCTACCCCCGTGCAGCTGCTTTGGGCAATGTTATGAAGACTTACAGCAATTTGCTGGCGACAGGGTCCATGGGCTATCTAGAAAAGGTGTCTGGCATGTGGATCGGAGGCCAGAAGCACTACGGCGAAACCGAAGGTATTCTCGCTGAGGACCAAGGCGTCGACCCCGAAGAAAAGGAAAGTGATGCAAATTATGGTGATCGCTTCCGTGCTCACTTCGCGCTGCCTGCGACCGAGAGACTGCAAGCAACATACTATGCTTACTTGCATCGCGTGCTACCACTGTATGGCAAAATATACATTAGTGAAAGAAAGTTCTGTTTCCGCAGCCTGATTCCTGGTACACGGACGAAGATGATTCTGCCACTCAAAGATATCGAGAACGTCGACAAGGAGAAGGGATTTCGATTTGGGTATCACGGCCTAGTTGTCATCATTCGAGGTCACGAGGAGCTTTTCTTTGAGTTCAATGCCGCTGATGGGCGCGATGACTGCGCTGTTACGTTGCATCGAAATCTATCAGAAGTCAAGTTCTTGGCCGAGTCCGGCGTCCTGGCTGAGGAGGAGCGGGAGGAAGTCGAGGCCGCAAAGGCTGAACACCGCATGCTGCAGGAGGCGCGACTTGATAACCCAGAAGAACACGAGGCACATCCGACTCTAAACGAGGATTCATCCGAAATTCAACCCTTTTTCGATGATACTCGAGCTTCTATCATTCATTTCAAACCGCAGGAACCTTTGAAAATCACATGTCTAACTATTGGATCTCGAGGAGATGTACAACCATACATCGCGCTGTGCAAAGGACTCCTTGCTGAGGGTCACAAACCCAAGATTGCGACACATGCCGAGTTTGAGCCTTGGATCCGCAAGCACGGCATTGATTTTGCCCCTGTTGATGGAGACCCGGCGGAATTGATGCGAATTTGTGTCGAGAATGGGATGTTTACCTACTCTTTCCTGAGGGAAGCCTCAATGAAGTTCAGAGGCTGGATTGATGATTTACTGTCCTCTGCATGGAAAAGCTGTCAAGGGAGCGATCTTTTGATCGAGTCACCAAGTGCTATGGCAGGCATCCATATAGCAGAAGCCCTTAGAATCCCCTACTTCCGAGGGTTTACCATGCCTTGGACCAGGACTCGGGCGTATCCGCATGCGTTTGCTGTCCCTGAGAATCGCATGGGCGGTGCTTATAACTATATCACTTATGTTATGTTCGATACTGTTTTCTGGAAGGCCATTGCAGGCCAAGTCAACCGTTGGCGAAACAATGAACTTGGCTTGAAAGATACCAGCCTGGACAAGATGCAGCCAAACAAGGTTCCATTCCTATATAACTACTCGCCCTCCGTGGTACCTCCGCCCCTTGATTACCCAGATTGGATTCGCGTAACTGGTTACTGGTTCCTGAACGAGGGGAGTACCTTTTTGCCTCCAACTGAGCTGTCTGATTTCATTAGCCGCGCTCGTGCGGATGGAAAGAAGATTGTATACATTGGTTTTGGGTCTATTGTTGTCTCGGACCCTGCGGCATTAACGCGGACAGTCATCGAGTCAGTGAAAAAGGCTGATGTCCGGTGTATTCTTTCCAAGGGCTGGTCAGATCGCCTTGGAGATCCCTCCAGTGTCAAAGTGGAGATTCCTTTGCCTGCTGAGATCCACCAGATTCAATCTGCGCCTCATGACTGGCTCTTCTCTCAGATTGATGCGGCAGCCCACCATGGTGGCGCCGGAACCACGGGTGCAAGTCTTCGAGCTGGCGTGCCAACAATTGTGAAGCCATTCTTTGGCGATCAATTCTTTTTCGGCTCCCGGGTGGAAGACCTTGGTGTTGGGATTTGCATGAAGAAGCTTAATGTCAGCGTTTTCTCTCGTGCACTCTGGGAGGCTACTCACAGTGAACGAATGATTGTGAAGGCCCGGAATCTGGGCAATCAGATTCGTAGTGTAAGGTTTCTCTGCCCTGATGATTTTCCCAACTTACTAACCTTGTTCTCTTGCAGGAAGATGGTGTGGCAACTGCCATCCAATCATTGTACCGTGACCTTGAGTATGCCAAAACCTTGGCACAGCAGCGATCCAACCTCTCATCTACTCCCTTCTCTCCTACCCCATCCGCTCAAGTCCCGACTGAGGATGGCGATGGGGATATAGATGATATTGAAGAGTGGACTTTTGTAGGTGACGATACAGAGATTAACATAAACATCTCCAAGCGTATGCGAGAGCGAGCTGCTTCGGATGCAGATCCAATGGCATCAAGTCAATTTCTTCCTTGATCTCCATTGATCGTATTGTGATTTTTCCCCTATGAGCGAGGTATGTGTTTTGCTATATTGCTTTGTGATTTTTCGATACGTGATTATGCGCTATGATTGAATGGGTGGGATTAGTTTACGATTTACGAGCTTACATATTGCCTTGTCCCCGTCATGATCTATTGGCGTTTAAGGCTTTACTATGCATTGGGCTTTTCGAAACATTGGGAGGTTCTCTGTATGGTGTATTATTCCTCCAATTTATAATATTAAATTAGACGGTTTCAAATGAACGGGATAACTACAAGTTTTAATAATCTCAGCTTCTTCTTCAGTGACTTAGTTTCATACATTACCACCATTCCGAATGGTCTTCACCTCTAAGCTCCCCCGATCAATGGGCCTCGATCTAGAAATGCTGATTAATCAGCAATTGGCCCCAGATTCCAGCTGTCGGGCTCTCCCTATCCAGCTTCGTAGCCCTCAATAAGGAGTCAAAGCATGGTAGCTGAAAAACGGAAATTAACATACTCCTGCTCTCGTTGCAGAACATCGAAACTCAAGTGTGATAGGAAGGTGCCTTGTGTATGTTTCATACCCAATCTAGCAAGGCTTCCCTGGGGCTAATCCAATTAGATCGAATGCTTAAAGCGCGGTATTGGTCATCTTTGTTGCAAAGATGAGCGTCAGCCAAGAGCTAAAAGCTCAAAGACGAATGCCAGGTCCAAAACCAAGGCGCAGGAGGCGCCAGATGTTGAGGAAACAGCTCAAGTAGTCGAAGACTTTGTAGATGATGTCGCCCGCCTGCCTTTTCTGCAGTCATCAAACCCTGGAATTGATCCGAAAATGATCGCCGACATTCCAAATTTATACTGGGAAAAGGAACATACCTCTGAAAATCCTGGGCGAGTGGCTCTAATACAAGAAATAGTTGGTGCACTGCCAGAGTTCGAGCTAATGCACCAGCTTTACGGAGTATTCACTACCCGTTGTCAGGCACCACTCGGGAATGTTTTCCATACAACAACTTTCCTAAAAGATGTCGAGATATTCTGTCAGAATCTAAGATCGGGGTCGGTAGCAGAGAAATCAGCTCGTCTCTCAAGGATTTACAAGATGGAAAAGCTCTCTTGTTTTCTCTTGGCGGTATGTAACGATCAGGCTCACTTTTGGAATATGCACTGATTTGTTCAGTTGATGCTTGGGCTTGAATTCCACCCTACAATGGACATAATTGGCTGGTCTCCCACTCCTTTAAGTATCAAGGTGGAAGAACTTCGATACTCTGGTATCCACAAGACATGGAAATCACTTGCCTTGCAATGTCTTCAAGGGCGCATGACTTTATTTTGTGGATCTATTGCAAGCTTACAAGCCGTTGTCATACTTCTTCTCGAAGGTCGAGAAAGATCATTGGAACTTGACTCTCTCTTAGCCGCCGCAATTTCGGGAGCTCGGAGGATGGGCTTGCATAATTTGGGGGATATGAAGATCAATATATCCGAGGCTCCGTCTTCTGCAGAATATTCTTCAATAGAAATGTCTTCGAACGTGCGAGTCGAAATTGGTATTCGAATTTGGTAAGTCAATCAGATCGTTGCGTACGACGCTTTGCTTACTTGATGATAGGTGGGCGTTGGTGGTGCGAGACTGGTCTCGTGGGCAGTCATTGGGATACTACAGTGTGAATTCGTCCCAATTCAACACCCGAATACCATTGCATATCAATGACGAAGATTTACTTGGGACGCAGCAAGCAGAGAATAGCCAGGTCCTCGAGCGGCCGCGCACTCAGTTTACGATGCTTTCGTATACTAGATATGCTATTGACATCGCCTCATTGACGCGCAAATCCATCGATCTAAAGAATTCAGAGGAACACAGGAGTTCTCTTGAAGAGCAAGAGAAAATAAATTCGCGACAAGACTTAACCAAATATTATGACAAATTTCTGCGTGACCTGCCAACACATTTCAACCCAGAAAGTACCATGGAGATCGGGTCCACAGATTCTCTCACTGCAATCCCAGTGCATAGATGGATGTTACAGCAACAGATATGGAGTCTATTCTTGCACTTTCATCGTGGAAGTGTGTCGTCTGACAGTCGAGATACCTGTCGACTTCTGGCGCATAATGTCATCACCACGTGTAGGCAGGTCAAAGAACGCTGCACTGTTTGCGGCTCTCTTTCTCTGGGTATGAAACAATTATTCAATGCAGCTCTGTTTCTTCTCCTCGATATACTCTTCGCAGTCAACCCTGGCGACTTGCAGAGTCCTAAGGTGAATTTCAATCGCACAATTTCAAAAGACAAAATCAGAGAAGCTTTAGTGCTCTTAAAAATGGATAATACCAATGAAGCTAGTCGCACAGACGAGGATCAGATTTGTCAGTCGTCTACAAAACGATCTGTTCTCGCGTTAGAAGCTTTGCAACATCTCGAAGAAGAGTCAAATTCCCATAGAAAGGAGCTAATCCAGATTGAAGCCCATCAAAGTCTCAAAGAACTCAGAAGCAAAGTACAAGACGTGCTATTTCAGTTTTCAACCGAAGACATTTCGCCTGGAAAATCAGAAACTTTGGCTCTTGTTAGATCAGAGGCCAATCTTGCCATATTCGACGCTGAAGATACCTGTTTTGAGGACTTGGATCTACTACCAATTGCCTCCAACGATCCAGACTGCGATTTTTGGCAGTTCCTGAACATTGATACTGATCAAAGTTTCTAGTCCTGGGGAGTTGAACAAAATTACTATGACATTCAACCAAACTCGGAGAAGTTCTTATTGCGGCAAAGGTTCATTCACTGAATTTCTATATTGCCACCGACTTTCAAACAAATGGGTCATTGGATGGGTCCTCCTGCCATGTATACTCCAAGCGCCAGCACAATTTCCGGGTGAATGCCAATGCTTTCTCTTTATTGAAACCCGGAACAGGAGTCCCTTCGCCAGTCGGGCTTATTTCTTGCTTCTGGTCCCTGCGATCCTCGTGGGCAACCCATGTATTTGCCTGAAACTCATATCCAGCATCCAGGCCAGCTGTGATACCTGAAGACATGAGGAATTTGCCGTCTCGCACCCAGCGGGCTTGTCTGACCCAGTTAACTTTGGGGTCTGCAAATATATTAGCTCATTTGGTCAAATGCAAGAAGGTTATTATGGAGAGCATACACTTTGGAGTCATTTCATCATACAGACGCTTGTTCGTTGTCGATTTCCGTCCATCCAGTCTTCCCGTGCCAGCTAGGATAAGAGAACCCGTGCATACGGTGAACACATTCGGAGCACGATCAGACAAAATCCCAATCTTCTCTAGGAGAAGCGGATCCCAGATGACTGGCCACATACCGACTCCTCCAGGAATGAAGAGGGTGTCGAAGGGCTCATTCTTTTCCAGCACCTCGGTAATCGTAGTGTTCGGCGTGATTCCAATGCCACTCTTAACAGAGCATTCAATCCCATGGGTCGCAGGAAGATTATGCACATTGACAAATTCAAGTGTATAGAAGTCCTGTCGTGGAACAATGGCACCTAGCGGACCAAAGACATCCAGGGCTTCAAATTCGCTGAAGGAGGCCTGGGATTTGGATGATAATCATGGGGAGTGGATGGAATGAAATACATAGCTGATACGTGCCATTATGAAAGCGGCATACTTTTGTTTCATTTCGTCAGATACAATAGATACTGTCTATAAAGTGATTTAGCCGCCTTGCTTCTTCTCTTCCTCGTCTCCTTTGCCCTCGGCCTTGTCTTTTCGGCGTTGTACGACATCCCAGTTATAAACACGTGCTGTGGCCACCTCCAAAGTCTAGCAGATATTCGAATTAGCACTCATATTTGCGCGGTATTTCTCAAAATAGCATACCGTAATCTGTTCGCGGAGGAATTCCAAGTCTTCATCGCAATTGCTCAAGCTCTGCTCTGCAGCTGATAACTTGTCTTGAAGCATGGTCGTAGCTTCGTCTAGCGGGTACGACAGCATGACATTAGCCCCGAGCCAGAGATACACCTCCTCAGTATCAGCCATGGAGATAGAAGCACGGGCATAAAGAGTATCGTTAAGTTCGAAGTTGGTTTCAAGCTCAGAGTCTGGGTTGTTCTGTACAGAAAGAAAGCGAGCAGAGTCAGTCAAAAACGAAACGAACCTCTGACACATTCGAACCAAACCCAATTAGACGTAACTTACTTCCTTCCGCGCTTTCAAGAATCGCACCATCTCCAATGTCTTTTTGATATCTGGGATCTTGTCGCGCAAGCCCTGCGCGCGGCGCTGTGTGTTCACCTCCATGAACTGGTATTTGGAGATCATCTCCTGGAACGAGCGGAGCGTGGGCTCAACCTCCGCGCGGGAGGAGACATAGTCACTGACATCGTCGATAAAAGGCGCCACAGGGATCCCTCGAGGGTTTGTCTGCGTTGTGGCCGGACTGTGAGGATAGAGGGGTCAGTTTGGCGGGGACGGGCAAATTTAGGAGAAGCGGCGGCACAAATGTACGACAGCTGCATTTCCCCTTATTGGAGTAGAATTGAGGACTCACGCCTTGGACTTGGAATCGGCCATGGCTGGACGTGGTGGAGCGATTGTCGAGAGCCCTCGACTTCGAAGTGGGGAGAGCTTGGCCTTTCGCTTTCTGCCCGTTTGGCGGCTTCCGCTCTGTTCGCCGCTGCAGCTGTTAACCACCACTTGGCCTCCGCGGAGCTTCAGTCTACAGATTTAGAGACATCGGAGATGGTTCAACTCGTTGCGACTAATCGCATCCTCGCCGCTTGGAATGCTGTCCCCGCTGAGCGACGCCCTGATCTCGATCTTCCTACATCACTAGACCTACATGGTCCAATTGCGCATTCGCAGCTTCTCCGACTCTCAAAATACCTCCAAAATGACCCAGCATATATCTCTTCAATCGCTTCCAATGAGCCCAAAGACCCTACATGTTTAAGCACTCTCCTCCGGGGCACAAAAGTCTACATACCACCGCCACCTAAAAAGCCAGAACCTGTATGTATTCCACACCTCCACGACAACCCTAAGCTTCGCCGTATAAATAAACCACGCAACAAACCACTGACAAACACCACAGTCCCCAGAATACCTTGCCTCAAAAGCCCGCCTCACTGCTCTCGCCGAGCAACAAGCCTACAACCGCCTCCTCAACCCAAGTTACACTCCCAGCGCAGACCATGCCGACCCGCACGCCTCGCGCGGCAAAGACGGCGAGCCCATTTTCGCAGAAGACACCCTCACGCCATCACTAGTATTCAACATCTTCCTCTCCGTGCTGATCACGGGATTCAGCGTGTACTGGGCGCTGAGTACGTTCCATATGCCTGGGATTCTCACGCGAACATTCTCTGCATGGACAGGCCCGCCTGCAGAAGAGGAAGAGCGGAAGGGGGCTTCTGATGCAGTGCGTGTGCTTTTGTCTGTTTTTGCGGCATTGGCTGTTGCTGTTGCTGAGTCGTTCTTGTATGCGGCTTATTTGGGTAAGTTGGAGAGGGCGAGGGTTGTGGAGAGGAAGGTTAAAGAACGGAAAGTCTTTGTGGGGGCGTATGAGGGTGATGGGGATCAGAAAGATCGGGGAGATATTCAGGTCGGGGTTTTGGGCGAGAAGGATGAGATATGGGGGAAGGGAGTTAATGGAGGTGTGAGGAGGAGGGTGAGGGAGAAATACGAAAGAGAGAAAGAGGAGAAGTGATCATAAGACATGGATGGTCACTTTTTCTATGAAGAGTTAGATGTATATTATTGTTTTGTGTACTTTTTTTTTTGGTTTTTCGGATACCCTGAATCTGATGAAGAATGGTTTGTCATGAAGAATAACTTTTGCTTTTCATAATTATCTAGTGCTAAGCTACGACATGCTGTCATTACTCTAACGGGTATGGATGCTGTTTCAGTCATTAGTGCTCGTCACAGTTGAGAACCGAGATCGAGATGCAAAGGGTAGAAAAAGAAGGCGAATGAGAGCTGCCAAAGTCAACTTGCCCCAATCGGTGACAAAAGAAAGGAAGAAATGGAAACGGAGGGGACACCAAATAAGAGGCACCTGAGCCTTAAGCCGCCCGCTTTTCGAGAAGCAGCTTGCCAGCTGGTCCCTTTTCGCCGAAGTTGTTCGCACGGCTGAAGACGCACTCGCCGCGCAGCCAGGTCTCACGAACCATGCCGCGCAAAGTGCGGCCTTGGTAAGGTGAGCACTTGTTGCGGAAGAGCATGGTGCTGGGTTCAACGACCCACTCGGCGGAGTCATCGAAGACGCAGATGTCAGCATCGAAGCCAGGGCGAATGTCACCCTTGCGATTCTCTAGACCAACCTGAGCAGCGGTGTTGGCACAGCACAGGCGCACGATATCCTGTAGAGCATTCTTGGTGTTGTCGTCTTCAGGCGAGGGAGTCAGGCCCTTGCGACGGCTGAGTTCTGTCCAGAAAATAGGAAGTCCGAGGCCAACGGACGAGATACCACCCCAGGCAGAGAGGAAGTCACCACTCTCGCCCTTGCTGCTTTGGACGTGACCAGGAACGTGGGAAGGAAGCTGCTTGAGGTCTGGAGTACAAGGAGAGTGATCCGAAACAACAGTCTTGATGACACCGTCACCGGCGTGCTTCTCAAGCTCCTGCCACAGACCATCTTGATTTAACTTGGAGCGGATGGGTGGGCAGCACTTGTGGCGAGTATCGCCGTCACGGATCTCTTCAGATGCTAGAGAGAGGTAATGGAAGCAAGTCTCGGCAGTGATCTTGACGCCTCGGGCACGGGCTTCACGCAGCATAGGGATAGCCTCCATAGCGGAGAGATGAACAATGTGCAGCTGGAGGTTTGGGGCGAGATGAGCCATTGACAAGATACTTTCGACAGCACATGTCTCGTACTCGGAGGGACGAGATGCTAGGAAGGTCGAATAGGCCTCCAGAGGCCCAACTGGTGCAGCAGGTTGGTCGCCAGATGACTCGGCGGGGGGTAGCATCTCGGCATGAAACATGAGCGTAGTGGGCTGATCAGCCAATTCAAGCATGGCTTTCTTAATGTCTTCCTGACTGACTGCAGGGAATTCGTCCACCTAACAGTAACGGATTAGCAATGAGAAGATTATACAACATCATCGTGTGATGGATGACTTACACCACTGTCAATAAGGAAACCCTTGAAGCC
>KZ119139.1:0-32239 GCA_002153405.1 Mycosphaerella populi pn0402
CAAAGGACATGGCGGGCTCGCTAACGGCCATTGTAGTTGCTTCCTGGCCCATCTTCTCACGTTTCAAATCGCGTTCAAGAGCGTCCAAAAATAGGCGGTCATGCGGAACACTATACCAGTAAAAGACCTTTTGCTTTTTCTGAGTTCGAATACAGTTATTTTTGTACAAGAAATCAAGGAAGGCGCTCTTTGGTTCTTCCAAGGTCGCGTCGGTGCCAGCCTTGAGGTTTCGGAGGTCTGAGAAAATGCCTTCCTCAAACTTCTTTGAGTTCTTGACTGGGCGACCAAAGGCTTGGAAACGGAATGCGAGGCATCGCACGATATCGGTACCGGAGATGTGAAACAAGTTGCTCCTACAAAATTGAAGATTGTTAGGTCCTGTGGGTTTTCCCTTGATCGGGGGCAGAGGAGGTTCATGACGGTCGCATTCCACACTTACCATAGAACACAAGAGACGTAGTCACCGGTTGGCAGCAGGAAGCGACGAATCAGCTGGTCCGGCTGCCAGTCCACGGGAGCGGACAGGAGAAAATATTTCACTAAGCATCTTGTCAACACCATTCACGCCCCCAATTCGTTGTCCGTGGATGCATACGGTTATCTACTTGCTGCAGAGCGACTTGCGCGTCATGCGGCAGGCTTTGCTGCGCTTCGGTAGAGAGCATGAAGGTCTCAGGTTTTTGCGGGGGTGCCATGGGGGCACCGTGTTGGGGATACATGATGTCCGGCGCTCTAAGTATTAACGAGTCAGCGCCGACCGTGGGGACAAGGGGATAAATATAACAGCAGGGGTCGACAAGGACAAAGCAACCTGTGACCAGAGCGACAATGTTTCCAACCCCTCGTGATATGTGGAACGACGCGAATCAAGTTGGGGGGGAGGGGATGATAACGTACCTCTGTATAGATTCGACTAAAGGTCGGCTACGAGGCGCGACGAACTAATATGGTATGTTGGCAATGTCGGCAGAGCGATCAAGTAAGACGAGGTCTATGCTATGCGACAGACGGCTGCCGGGATGCGATCGTGCGCGACGATTGGATCGTAGGATGACAATGCTGACAAGAGGAGCCGGCCTCTTTTCTTTTTTGGAGCAGGGAACAAAGAAAATAAAGAAAGAAAGAGGGGGCACAGAGAGCGGACTAGACCAGCTTGATCAGTCTCTGTAGAATTTGAGGTCTCGCACAGCGGAAGAAAGAAACGAAAGAAGGCTGAGAATGAAGAGGGGAAAGGGAGAAGAAGAAGGGGGGGAAGGGAAGGATAAACGATGCACAACGTCAGTTGTGCTAATAATAATCGACCAAAGGGAAGCGCCAGGGCCTTTTGCGAGGATGACCAGTCAGAACAGGCAATGGTACAGTCGAGCATAGTAGAATTGGGTGGGCCGACGATAAATGACAAAACAGACGCGTATTGACGGTGTTTCTGCCTGGACGAACGTGGTTGGCTGAGGCCCCACTTGGGCCCTGAGCCAGGTGGGGCCACAGGAGCCGGAAGAGGGAATAACGGGGCTGTCTGGCTGTGATTGGCTACCTGCACAGGTGGAGGTATACCAAGTGGACTCCGGACGCTGGAAATCCTGAATATTGGGATGTTTCTCGCGGATATTGAGATGATCATTAGGAGCTGGGGTTGTGCCAAGCTATACTACCGAAGATTTCAGATCGTTGCATGGAAATGAGGAGCTGAGAAGCTCTGTTTGCAGGGCCAAAGTTTAAGCTCCAAGGGACGCCATACTGAGCCTTCGCCTTGTCAATCAAGTTGCCCCGTGAGATGTTCCATACTGACGATTGCTCCTCCGTACTCCGTATATTCTCTACTTTTAGTTGCGTTGCCTTATCACGATGGCCGTTTTGTGTATACATAAACTATAATTGATTTGTTGATCTATCGCCCTATCTTCATTTGATTTGATACTTGGTACTGACGTTCTATCTATGCGCTCAAAGTTTTGTGTGAGAGGAGGATTACTCCTAGAACCCCTACGAGAATCATGACCTGCTAATAACTATACGGACTAGCACGGGATACGGATAGTCACCAGAATGCTTGTGATTATCGGTACTCCGTAGAGGGGCTTTCCTTTCTAGAACTCGGCCCTTTTTCCTGACCAATCCCATGTTGGCCCTGGCGGTCCCCCCTGTTCTGCAGATGATTCGATGCATCCTCCGCCACGACCAGGATGGCCAAGGTGACCAACCTGCAGGTGTCTGTGCAATGAGAGCGAGGATCATTTCCGTCTCCGCGCATCCTTTTTCGTTGAATCGAGGCCTGGTGGGGTCCCGAAGGCCTCCTTTGCCAAGCCGCTTGCACATCAAACTGGCGCTGGGACCTGAAGCACCCGCTCTCGTTGTTTCAGGACCCCGGGCGCTTACATGCAGGCTATGAAAACGGGTCAGGCTCTGGTCTTCCCGCGTCTCCTCTAATCCCCCCTGGAACTAAGCTGCTCTAGGTCTTTTTTTTTCTCCGATGACCTCGCGGATGTGGCTGGGGTGGCTTCCGGAATTCCCGGTTTGATTTACGACGTCGTATAAGCGGACAGATCAGAATACATAGTCCGACGAGTCTAATGTGGAGATGATCATGTGCGTGTGGTTGGCCGTCAACCCCGTTGAGAATAACGGCGCGCCCTGGTTCCAAGGACGGTACATTCCAACGCTTGAGGCTGCCGTGCAGTAGTGCTGTCAAAGTACCGTGCTTTGCGGCTTGATCATTCGTTCCCGTAGCAAATGCACCATCTCCTTATTGATCCCCCTATTAATTACCTTTGCTTCGACGACATCTGACTTGTCCACCATAGACTACATCCTGCCACCTGCCACAGATGTCATACTGTAGATGAAGATCGACATCGTTGGGATTCGAGACTCTCGCTCTTCATCCTGCGGAAGGTCCAGTTATTATCAAAAGCTTGGCAACAGGTGGACCAGAAAAGCGGGTGATTACAGTAAAATAATTAGATGCACCAAGGTCCAGAACCCACCCCAATCTCCAGAAGCAAAATTTTGCGATGCTCCGTTCTGGCTCGGTGACTAACTCGTTAGTTAAATTAGCCTCTTTACTATTCTCGTCAAATTAAGTTCGTATCCCGGTATACTCAAATGTTGAGCGGCCGGGCGCCCAGCCGGACGGTGCTCACGCTATACAGGCGCTCGGCCGCCCAACATTTGAGTCTCACAATTCAGTCTTCTTTCGCATATCTTCATTCCCGCGGAGATCGAGTCTTGTGAAACCGGATCTCTCATCCTCGTGGAGCTCTGCTTAAGGTTGCTGGTGCGGCATTCGTGCTGTTTCACTCTCTGATCAAGATCCCAGATCATCGGGGAGGGATATTCCGCTTGGGAGAAGACTACTAATCCTTCTCCAAGTGGCAAGAAGATAAAGTAGTATCCAAGTATCCATCCATGCTCTGGGGATGTGGACAACAGCACGCGTCATGTCTTACTTCTCACTATGCAGAGAGCGTTATGATTCGCAGAGATATCGCACACCAGTGCCTCATCCAGAGACTGGGAATCATCGGCAGTCTTGTCTGGTTCAATGGAATCCAACCCAGTATTAGACTTCAACTCGGAGGTTTCAAGACTTTTCGTGGAGCCCCGGGACTTCTTTGGTAAACACCCTAGCACCAGACTAACCAGATGGCACGGAGCACATGATGTTTCTTGCTGGTTTGATCATCCATCCTGAAACGATCTAGAATCTCTCCGGAGTTTTAAGCCCATTTGAGACCAGTGCTTATCGGTAGTTTGACAAATTGACAAATCTTTCCGTTGACAGTGTCATCCTGCAGTAGCCCGAATAGGGAAACTCGAGTCCAGGTTAGTGGACTCTTCCCAGCAAAGATGGAGGCAATCCTTCCATCGTGGTCCTTGCCCGTGGGCCGATCTTTTCCTCTCTCCACAAAACCACATCATATCATAGGTGGAGACAACGTGCCGCAGGAGCAGCTACTGAGTTGATTAAGTTCGCTGGCCGTTTCTCATGTTGCATTCCATGACTTATGCAGAGGTACCAAGTGAGATCGTCCCCTCTCGATCGGCCGCTGCCCTGCGTCACCACGGGTCGTTCTGATAAATTAAAAGTTCCTCAGGACCATAACCTTGCATACGAGCAACAAACTTGTCGACAAAAACACACACGGTCAAAAGTAGAGGTTGGGGGCTAGTGTTGGCGAGCAAAGTTCTGTCTAAACCCTTTTCTGCAAAGCCTCCGTCTCCTGCCCTGGGCATGGATGCCCACATCCTTCTAGTGAAAGTATATTTCGCTTCACGGAAAATTCTAGTCATCCTTCCTAGGAGTCTCCAGGGCTCGGGTCATGAGGTCCGATGGTGGCTTCATTGGCCCTGCGAGTCATGACCCCACCTGTATTCTAGAGTTCAGTCCTCAGGCTGAGACACGAAGTACGAGAATGATTTGATTGCCCCACTCCACTCTAAAGATATCTTCAAATGATCACTCTTGAAATGCGCGCGAGATGGCAAATGATCCGACTATGACCAGCATCGAGTCTGTTCCGAGCTCCGCCTCGTCTGTTATAGTTTCCCAAAGCAATCTATGCGTGGGAAAGGTCCAAGATGGTGAGTACCAAGTCGTGCTGAAATAGATTACAAGCCTACTGCGGATGTCAGAAGACTTTTTCCGGATGTGACATCTTGGACAAAGCTTGTGTCCTGCGTCTGTTTAGGCGTTGCATTAGAGAGAGTTGGCTGACTAGACGTGATTTTGAGTCGTTTCCTTGACAATTATCCACGATGACGGCAAGAAGAAAATAGAGAAAAGTCAATCCCAATCTCTTTTCCTGGTTATTGCTGGTTGAACTACTTGGACAAAGCGTCTATTGCATATGGTCTCAAAATTGAGCCTTGAGACGGGCGCCAGAACATGCTAGAACTTCTAGCGCGCACAGAACCACCTTCTAGTGTGCTCAATCTCGCCCAGGACAAAAATTAGATAGATCTCTAGCCTTGTCTGAGATTATCCACGCCCACTTCCTGCCGGAAGCTGGAAGATCACCGTTGAAGATTACTTCGTTTTTGCGCCCTTTAGAGCTTGGTAGTGCTAATACTAGTGCGCAGATCATAAATCAGACAGCTCTGTTTTTTGGAACACCTTCTCCTTTTCTCCACTAGCCCTTCGTCTAGATGGCTTGGGAACAGATTCTGTTCCAGAATGTTTTAATTTTGGGTCATTGAGCTAGTAGTCAGGATCTACATCAAGGGACATTATCGTCCAAGTCTCAAGTCACGGGGAAGAATTGGATAGATCCAAGCCCTCGTTTACCCCAACGAAACTTAAAACATTTCTTCCAACGGTCGAGTGAAATCTGAAAGCGTAAGTCGTCTAAATTTTGCGCTGTCTAAAGCTCTAAGTTTATGTATGTATAGTCTAAATCAAGGGGGCAATCAAACTGTGTCAATGCTCTGCCTCCTTTTCTCCACCACCGACTCGCCCATGAATGGGCTTCGAGCTCGAATCTCTTTTCCGTACACAATGAATAGAATAGGGGCAAATGAGAGAACTAGCGCAATGAGCGCAAGGACAGTACTAGCCCACTGGAACCCTAGGTTCGAGTACATGGCCATCGCAGCCAGAGGCAGGAAAGCAGAAACTGTATTCTCGCCAGCAGCAGCGGTTCCCATCGCACTGCCGGAGTACTTGGCATAAGAATCCACAAGGTAGTCCGATATTCCAGTGACAACAACCATGCTACCTACTCCCACCATCCCCAACCCGACTGCGGGTGCAATCCAAGGGAAATCAGGGTACGAGGTCCACGCGTAAGTGAACATGCCGCCGGACATGCCGAAAATGCCACCAAGGATGGCGAGGTATAGTCTCGCTTCTGGAATGGGAGTTCCAGGTGACTCTGTATTGCGTGATGCCGAGGCGAAATAAAGCTTCGCTGATAATAAGCTAACGCCCCAACCGATGATTTCCCCGACGACGATTGATCCTTGCACATATCCGCATTGTGCTGCTGACCAGCCATAAAGACCGTTGAAAACTTGCTCAACTGACTGAGTGAAAAGATACAGCGTTCCAATGGTGAATGAAGACCACATCACTGACACAAACACAACAGACTCTGTGCAGAACATGATGATCGGTCGTGTCGAGCTCCGCGCAACAATCTTTAGCATGGAAGTACCTTTGCTGTCAAGCTCATGCTGGGTATATGCGAATTTGCCCTGCTTTCGAAGTTCTTTCGCCCGCTGTCCAAGGATAGCGATTCCACGGCACTCCTTAAACAGGAAGAAGTAAACTGGGAATAGGGCACCTAACCAGATCAGCTGAAGGTACCCAATCCACCTCCAAGAGAGATAATGAAAAATTGGAGCTCCAATAACTGGGCCAATGCTGCTGCCAGCAACATATCCTATGATGTACAGACTGACTGGAATATTCCGGGCCTTCTCAGAGTCCCAAATGTTGCCCGCCACGGTGGCAGATGTATTCGCCAGGATGGAAACGCATCCTCCAGCAAAAAACCTGGTGACGACCAAGGCAGCAAAGCTTTGGGACACAGCTTGGGGAATGACAAAGCATATGAACGACACCCAAGTAAACAAGAATACTTTTCTCACGCCAAAGTCTTCCATCAGGGGGAGAAACAGAAGAGAAAAGCATGCACCACCGAGAGCCCAGGTGGCGACTGGCCAGTACGAGTTAGGAAATGATGCATCGGAGATGCCAAATTCGTCATTAATAGCTTCGTGTGCAACTGTGATGATTGTGCCGTTCATCATGGTGACAAAAGTGGTGAAAGATGCTAACAAAGTCAAAGTCCATTTCTGAAGCCGAGACCAGTTGTATGGATTTCCGGGGTCTTTTGGCCCGTCCCAGTCAACAATCTCAATGTCGGTTCCCGGATCATTATGATCTGACATATGTTAGATGTCTCTAACTTGATGTTTGGTCACACACTTGGTCCATACCGTGTATCTCATCCACATCGCCATTAATGTCGCCTCGAGTGAATACCATACCGGGCAAGACTATGGCAAGTGCTCATGTAATCTCCGATGGAATCTCGCTGATATCAGACTCGGAGTCTTCCAGCTCCACCTTTTGCTTCTGACACCGATTCCAGGATACACTCAGCTGGTTTCTCTGTCGACTTCTGTATCAATGAGGCCACGGCCTAGAATAGCGGATTTTGCCACTTGATCGAAAATAGGGTAGTTCAAGAGACATCACCAGAATTATGGCATCGGAATTCATTTAATAGCACCCCTCGGGTAGGCGACCCGAGAATTTTCCAACCTTTCTCGCACCATCGCGGGGAAGCGCCACGCATCAGGTTTAAAAATTGCGGATGAGGTCCACCAAAGTCCCAGAATGGTAGGCCGTGGCCCAGTTCTCCAGGCGTTGACTATTTTCGGACTAGCGCCGATGGAACCTCCTAAGAGGCTGCCTTGAGACTGGGCTGTCATTCGCCTACCAGTATCCCCTTGACTAACTTCTCTCGGAGAACCTGTAAAAGCGGTCTACAGAAGAAGCATTTGCACATTCGATTTACATATTTTTTGCAAGTTCCCTGAATCGAACCCCACGTATCTGAATGGGATATTTTGGTCACATGACCGCCACGTATGCTTTGAATGGTTGCGATCATAGTAGAATTACGAGATCCTAATACAATAACGATATTATGTTGTTCTGTACGGAGTATAGATGGTCTGACTGCTTTCAGACGTGTTGTATCGTGGACCAACTAGTAGAATGACTGATTTCCATACCCGTGAGTCTCCCGAGGTCAGAGATCGCCGGACGCAGATCCTTATTATGCGTGCCTATGATTGGCCAGAACTACCGCAAATGCATAACAGAGCCTTCGCCAACAGCGGTACCAAGTATTCCGTACTGTAGTTGCAAACGTTAATATATTGAACCTGTGATATAGAATTATGTCATAACAATAAACACATGGATTACACGGGTCATGAATGAACCCTCAAAACCTTGGAATTCGTGCCCAGGTCGGACGTACTTGAAGGAGATATTTCGCTGGAACCTCAAAAATATATCACGCCGTCCGCGGGTGCAAAATTTCACATAGTTGAAAATTTCGCCTCATTCTCCTCCCCCTTCCTCTCCCATCACACTCTCTAGTCCTACCACCAGTAATTATATCCAGATTCATCATTGTTATTATCATTTCAGGAGTCCTCTGCCCTTAACTACCCTGTAGAAAACCCTGGAACGACAGGTTGTGCATCAAGAGGATATCCATGGATGTAACCTTGGAGGTTAGTCAGATGAATTTGTGACTTGAAAGCTATGATAGACCTGACATGGCCTTGCTTTTGTGGTAGACTCTGATCACTCAATAAATTGCAGAGGATGAGCAAGTATTGTATTGTAGTAGTAAATCGCGGTAATCCATTCATTGAGATTAAACCAAAATATTCTTATGAGTTTTGAGGAAGATTTTGAGACAGTTGATAGTTTCCTCGCTCTGACGTTAGATCCAGCATCTTCATAGTAGAACGACTTGAGTGATGAAGCGACAATGACCATCGGAGATAACGAGTGTATCACCGCGGAGATCCAAAAACGACTAAGTGCCAGGCCCGGGTTGATTATTTGATCATTCGGCGCAACTTTGTGAACCGTAAGTGGATACTATCAGCCTTATCTCCGGGGGTTGTATATTATGAATAGATCTATAGATTGGTATAAATAAGATGTTTCAAGAAGGTTTTGATGTGGCATGATACAAGGATTGCAGACTTGGAAAAACAGCGGTTAGATTCTGTCGTAGACACACACGCGACCCTTGTCCCGACCGCGTCTCAAACGTTCATTTCTTATCGAGCTCGAGCCTTTCTAGGAGAAAGCTTCTCTTTGAATATTTGAGTTACACTATGCAATTATCTCGCGAAGAGAGATTGGAACTTGGAGTCATTGACTCTGAGCTTGCTGAGGTAAGATTAAAATGAATGTATATGGATGAGTTATCTAACCGTGTGTTCAGCACTTAAAAACATCGAAATTTCCCGATGTGATTTCAACAGACCCTCTTCAGGTTATTCAGAGAACTAGGCTCTACATGAAGAGCCTATACCAGCCACCAGGCCCTGATAGCGTGGTATTCGAGAGAGATATTCCATTCATTGCACGCGATGGCTTCCAACTGCGAGCTCATGTGTTTGAGCCTATCAAAGCTGCGGATTCCCCAACAGAATTGGTGGTATACTACCATGGTGGAGGGTTCACCATAGGATCCCCCGAAGACACTGCTACTTCCTGTCGTCAGCTTGTCGGGGCCCTGGGAGTAA
Source organism: Mycosphaerella populi pn0402 (assembly GCA_002153405.1). Classification (NCBI taxonomy): domain Eukaryota; kingdom Fungi; phylum Ascomycota; class Dothideomycetes; order Mycosphaerellales; family Mycosphaerellaceae; genus Mycosphaerella; species Mycosphaerella populi. The sequence goes on from KZ119139.1 coordinate 9,286, forward strand.
CATGTATTGCTCCATCTTACCGACTAGGCCCTGAAAATCCATTCCCAACGGGCATGAATGATGCATGGGATGGATTGCAATGGATCGCAGTAAATGCAGAGTCTAAGATGAATGTCTCCCTTGAAAAGGGCTTCGTCGTTGGTGGATCCTCAGCTGGAGGAAGTATCACAGCCGTTTTGTCTCACGTCGCTCGTGACGAGAACTTCACTCCCGCGATTACTGGCACGTTTCTGCTCGCGCCCCAGATTTTACTCCCCGACACAAAGGTGGATCTGCCAGACAAGTACAAGAGCATGTATCTTTCTCGCACGCAGGATGAATGCAGACAAGATCCTGTGCTCACCCCGGCGCTGAAACAAATTTTCGCCAGCGCTTCCAAAGGTGACCCCCAATCGCCGTGGTTTGTTCCTTACATATGGCCGACTGGCCACAAAGGGCTTCCAAAGACATACCTTCAAATTTGTGGAATGGATGTCCTACGTGATGAGGGTCTTATCTATGAGGAAGAGCTGAAAGAAAATGAGGTGGACACGAAGCTTGATATCTACCCGGGCATGCCTCACACTTTCTGGGGTGCTTTCCCGTTCTTGACCCAGGGAAATAAAGCGGCTGCTGATCTAATTAGTGGGATTCAATGGTTGATGGAATAGCTCTATTTCATCAACACTTTTTCGAGTAATCTTTCTACTTTAGTTGTGTCGTGAATGCTACATTGATTTTAAACCAATGGTCTTGAGTCTTGATCTGAGGCGTGGTGTTAAAAAAGAAAAATCCATTTGAAAACCATCGCCGCTGGGTTGAAGAAAAAGAAATTATGAACGCTTGCGGCAAGTGTTTAAATCATAGATTCGCCACCCAAATGAGCTGATCCACGGAAGTTCTTTCCCCGCACTTTCTCTTTATATGACGAAGCGTTGCCTGTTTTCTCACTCGATCTTTCTTTCATCACCCTCTGACTCTCAAAATTTAACCAACTCCCTTGAAAAGTCAAAATGGTCACCTATCCCATGGACACAAACCCTTTGGACCCCAGCACTATTCATCGGGGTTGCCAAACTATGGACCAGCCTCATAACTTGAATAACTTGGACATGATCATTGACAGAAATGTCGCACAGTAAGTCAAGGAGCCAGGAGCCTTGGAAGTGAAAACACTCTAATATCAAGAAGATCTCCCCAATCGAGGTGTGCTGAGCTGGCCCATCAACATGCTATGGAGGATCTACACAATATGACAGAACACGTTACTGAGCCGCACAATGAAATAAAGGGTAGTATGTATATCATTTTCTGATTTCATTCAGTGGTATCTAACGACAGAAGATGCAGGAAGCGGATCTGCCCGCAATTCCATTGATCGTGGCACGCAATATGAATCGCGCCACCCTGAAGAATAGGAATCTTCCGTTCGAACATTTAGCTGTGATGAAATATGTACACTGAAGCCGTAAAATGGCGAAATTCCGGGAATCTTGTAAATTGTAGCAACAAATTAAATGACTTTATTGAACTTTATTGAATATAGCTATCGCTGCTCCTTCCCGCCCCCGCCTCCTCTAAGTCTGTATTGATGATATCATCGTGATCTGTCCCGCTGGGAGACGTCGCTTCGAGAATATGCATCACATGATGCTATGCCTGCCAATCGAACATTTCAAGCAGTCAAAAAAAACTTATTGATGGAGGGTGGCAATTTGATTTCCTGAAAAAGCCTCAATCGTCCGCGTATAAGCATCTTAATCATAGCCAAAATTGTCTGTATTCCAGGGATAGTATCCAAAATTGTTGTGATCAGGTCGAACCACCGACCTTCTGCGCACTAAATTGCCGATATCGACCAACACACCTTTACTCTGAGCGCTTGGCCATAATAGATGAAGAAAAAATTACCCAGAAGAACAGCCATATTTATCAAATCTGTTATATGCCGCTAATGCTGGGGAATACACTCTCCGCAAGCGAATCTGGTGATGGGGCGATTGCCCCTTGGATTTACCTGGTGAACCAAGATTGCCTGAGGAACTGGAAACTATGCATTCTCTTTATAAATTTTCTTAAATTGAAAACTCTCACGTCTGCATCTCAAATGTTACAATTCTAAAGTATATTTTACTCTTGAGAGCTTTGAGTTTGTGGGAATGAAGTTTTGCAGAACCCAAAAATGCTCATACATGACATGAAGGTTAACATAATCAAGTCAGTCAAAATAATCGCGCAGTTATCCAAGACTAAACGTTATGATGGCCCAATGCGTTCGATTTGTACTCGGCAATGAGGAGTGCTGTATACGGCAATCCCCGCTTGCGGTTCCACCTCGGCTCAACAAATCATGTCAAATTGCGCTGGATAGACAAAGTGTAAGTGCCACTCTGCTAGTCTGCTTTCTGTTCGGTATGCACCCAAGTAAATAGAGATGGAGTGCGACAATCAAATCAGCCAGTTCTTGGTTTTCAATACCGATTTGAAAAGTCTGGGACGAAGTGAGAAATTGCACATCTACCCAGATAGCCGCCGAATTTAACCTCGGCATCAAGCCGCATGAAACCTGGGTTCTAGTGATTTCTCAGCATTTATCAGGACTTGTATTACTACCCGAGACTCCATATCAATTAATTGAATCTCCAAAAATCAGCGACCTAGGCTTAAAGTGGTTTTAACTCTAGAAACATTATTTGTGCTACACTATCATTCCGTTGGATAGTCAGCATGAAAGAAGCAGTCGTGTCCGAAAAACTCAAAGTCACGATCCGAGATGTTGATTTCCCAACTATCCCAAGCCCAAATCATCTCATAATCAAGGTTTATGTGTCTGGATCCAACCCAAAGGACTGGGCCATGGCTGAGCGATGTGAGTCTAATTCCATTAGCGCTAGACCAGAGTCAGAATTGGGATCTCGGCTAACATTTATCTGTACGGTGAAATAGTCCCAGGCGCCAATACTGGCGATGACATAGCTGGGATCGTACACTCTGTAGGCAACAATGTTCGCGAGTTTCGCCCAGGAGACAGGGTAGCCAGTTTTCACGAGATGCTGAGCCCCTACGGAAGTTTTGGGGAATTCGCTGTCGGACGGGCCGATACTACATTCCATATCCCCGACGGGGTTTCTTTTGAGGAGGCTGCTACGATCCCGCTTGCTGGAATGACTGCTGCAATAGGACTGTATCAGAGACTTGGTCTGCCCGTTCCTTGGCGTCCTGCCCAGAGCCGACTTCCTCTTGTTATCTATGGGGCTGCAAGTGCAGTTGGAGCTTTCGCTGTGAAACTAGCCTCTTTATCTAACATACATCCTCTCATATGTGTGGCTGGGAAAGGAAGCACATTTGTTGAGACACTCATTGATAGGACAAAGGGGGATACTATCCTTGACTATCGCAATGGCAACGACGCACTTGTCACAGCTTTGTGCGAAGGACTAGGAGCTGACAAGAAGCTTGAATATGCTTTCGATGCCGTCGCTGACCATGGAAGCTATCAAAACTTGGGAAAGGTATTGGATCCCTACATTGGCAAAATTACAGTTGTATTGCCCCGGAAGAAGTATGAGGGTATACCCGATAACGTCGAACTTACATTTACTCAAGTGGGGAAAGTTCATTCTTCGAGTTACCCAGGGTTAAAAGGAGAAAAACCGTTATTGGGTACTTTGAATGACGAAGACTTTGGGGCCGTTATGTATAAGCTCTTTGCCCGAGGACTGTCGCAGGGCTGGTTCAATGGCCACCCCTACGAAGTTGTTCCGGGGGGGCTGGAAGGGATAGAAGGTGCACTCCAAAACCTGAAAGCTGGGAAAGCAAGTGCAGTGAAATACGTTTTCAGAATTGCACAGGAGGGTCAATTATCGCATCTCTAATATCTTTTACCTTGGTACTAGGGATACATATAGCAATTCTTTTTTTAAAAAAAGAAAAAGAAAAAAGAAATCACGGATTGTCTACGCCGCTCGAAGGTAATCGCCTTTGTCTCTTGCTTTTGGCTCATGAATATGTAGCATTCACTATAATTTTTATTGCCCTGCCAAAGGTTTTTTTTGATATACCCACGCGAAGAAATCAAAGATTTACGGTATTGGATTGTAAAGCGGCTATTTGTCCGTCGACTGAGTGCGAATTGGGAGATAGATAAAATGGCACCTTGAATATGCCGTAGTTGCAAAGAACCATCATTGATGTGACTTCCGAGGTCTGAAAAACAATTAGCGACGGGTGTATTGTCTGAAACAAAAAGGCAGAAGGTTGATGGGGTAAAATTGGATAGCTTGGTTCCTACAATGTTTACTTGGCGGATCCATATACTTTAATCTCCTCGTGGATCCCGAATTTTCCGAAAGGGAAAGTCCAGGCGGGCCTCGCTCTGATCGTCATCCGACATCGCCGCTGGGTTTGCTTTAAGTACAGAGTAGTCCCATGGGGATCCAATTGCTCTAGCTCCCCATATTTCCAAAAATCTCCCCACATCTGCCTCATTATCATGACATCTGTATTTCGCAATGGGCGGATCTTTGCGCCGAACAAGAATGGCAGTGACTTTGCAGAGACGATGATTGTCGAAAATGATCGAATTTCTTACGTTGGCCCTCTGGCCGAAGCAAAAATCCCACAAAATGCAAACATAGTCGACTTGCAAGACCGCATTGCTATACCTGGCTTCATAGATGCTCATGTCCACGTATTGCACTACGGCGCCTCAATTCAAAAACTGAATCTTATCGCGTGCACCTCTCTTGACCAGATACGGGAAGCTATCAGAAATTTTGCTACATCCAACCCCTCTCTGCCCCGGATTCTTTGCCAGGGATGGATCCAGTCATCTACGGGCGGAGTGGCTCTTGCTAGCATGATTGATGACATCGACTCAAGGCCCATCTACATTGATTCGTTTGATCTTCATTCGATGTGGTGTAATTCTGCGGCACTGGACGAAATGAAAGTTCATGATACCCCTGATATCCCTGGTGGTACTATTCATCGGGATGAAAATGGGAGGGCCACAGGTCTCTTAGATGAGTCTGCGCTTATGAACATTGGGTGGCCTTTTATCGAAAGTCTGTACTCCACAGAGGATCGATTGAGACATTTAGACTCCGCGATCAAATCATACACGGCAGCTGGATATACAGGCGTTGTTGATATGGCCATGGATGAGAGATCATGGGAGATTTTAAACTTATATCGACAGGATAAGCGTATCCCATTCCACATTGCTGCACATTGGCTGGTTCCCTTCGAGAACGATAAGGAAGCCCACTTCCGCTACGTGGACCGCGCCGCAGAATTGAGAGACAAGTACGAATCACCGGATTTTACAGTCGTTGGATGCAAGTTCATTTGCGATGGTGTTGTTGACGGTTGTACTGCCGCTCTGCTCCAACCATATACAGGCAAAACTGATCGTGTTGAGCCAATTTGGCCTGAAGATATGCTCCGCGATACCGTACAGCGAGCGGATAACGCGAAACTGCAATGTGCAATCCACGCAATTGGCGACAGAGCCGTGCGCCAAGCCATTGATGTCTTGTCACAAGTAGGCACACCAGGCCGACGACATAGAATCGAACATCTTGAGATGACCACGTCGGAAGATGCAAAGCGGCTTGGACAGTTAGGAATCACGGCATCTGTTCAACCAGTTCACTCTGATCCGATGCTTTTCAAAGCTTGGCCGCAATTGGTCGGACATGATCGATGCAAGAGAGCCTTTGCCTACAAGGAGTTCTTGGATGGGGGTGCTCCTCTTGCTTTTGGAACAGATGCACCCACCGCCCGTCATTTTCCATTTCCTAACCTATACAATGCGACAACTAGACGCTCTGCCTTAGAACCGGAGACCACGAACACCGTCAACGAGCATTTTGGTGTCAGCTTGGGCCAGGCTGCAAGTGCTGCTACGTCTGGGGCAGCTTATGCTCGGTTTGCGGATTCCTGGACTGGTAGCCTGAAGGCAGGCTTGAGCGCCGACTTTATTGTGGTGGACATGCAATGGTCGCCCGAGAAACTACTAGAAGCACAGGTGTGTGAAACCTGGTACCAGGGCAATATGGTATATAACTCGAAAGCTGCTGGAAGTTCATGACATAAGGAGTGGATATCACTTCATGAGGCCGTAGCTTTTTGTCTAAGCCCAACAATAATGAAGTACGACCGAATACAACAACAATTTATATCACCAAGAAACGCACTTCTCTCAGTAGTTCCTGGCTGTTCATGAGCTCAAACTACTGCACGTGGTCTCCACGTTAATCCATAAAGCGAATCTTGCTTGCTCTCATACACTTGATAATCGAGGAGGCCAGTAGCTAACCGAGGTAACTCAGGGACTCAGGGACCATACGAAAAAGATTCTTGACCATTTTGCCTCCTCTATGTCCTTGCACCGAGCCCGAGCCTGTGCTGCACTGAAGGAGGCATCTTACTAAAATCAATGGGCTCCAAGAACAACTGCGTATAATTCTTCCTGGGCCTCGCGCTCTTCGGAGCCTACTTGGCTGTTGGCCTCTTCCAAACGATGTTGCCTAGGAAAGGATAATCTTAGTTCACCAACTGTCTTTGAGAAATAACCCTTGAAGAGACCGCCATGCGTCATGACAAAAGGAACTGGACAAACAAAGTTTAGAAAAGGCGGGGAGGCTTCGGTTCTCCCTCTCAGCCACCCGCGGAGCGGCGAAAATGGGCCTTACATGAATTAATGGAGGAGACATGCATTGTAATTTGTCGTTGCCACACCCCATAGAGAGCGTTACATCGACCAATAGGTGTAGGAAATGTCATGTGTAATTCCTCAATGGGTTAACGTGGGCGGCTGATGATGTCACCAACAGAAAGCTTCATCTGAAGGCCAATCAAGAGAACTTCGCGTGCTAGGCAAGAAACCCACACGTCATTAAGATGGATTTCACTTGGGTAGTCTTCAGGCTGGGTGAAAGCCAGGACGAACGTGGAGTGGCGGGAAAATATGCCGGGTTTCCATCTGTCGGCCGCAAATTCCGGGCGTACAGGCGAATGACCCCCGAGACGAGTCGCGGAGAGAGGCGATTGCAGCTGTTTCTAGGAAGAATTCTGACACCTAGGATCTATTCGAAGAGAATTGTGCTAGGAAGTGAGCTCTCATCCATATACCGAGCAATTGTGGATATAGTCACCCCTCCACAAGAAAAGAGAATATCCGGGGGTCATTAGACTTTTCTTAGATTCGCGTTAGATAAAGCACAAGGCGCATTTGTTGAAATTTAGAGATCAAGGAATACGCCACTAGTCTTTCGTTACTAGTGCTCGGGTGTCGATGAACTGTTGGATTAGCCACCAGGTGGAGATAGCGTCCAGAGAGAAAGATCAAACCACATACCCCACAGTGGAATACCGAGAAAAGGACCAGTAGAATGGAGCGTTTCGTCCGATTTTCAGCTAATGCAATTCTCGGAACCACTGTAAGTTTGAGATCAGCAAACACATGGGTACTTATATTCCCTCATCCCTTCTCCGGTTGCTTCCTCATAGTGGAAAAGATATCCAACTGGAAACTGTACCCTAGACTAATCCCTTCTATCCAAGCCTCACAAAGCTTTCCCAATTTCGCGACGATGCAGTACAAACTTATCACCATCGTTCTCTTTGCCACCGGTGCACTTGCAATCCCAGCTCCTCAGGGTCTTGGCGATAATTCCAATTTCATTCCAACTGGCATTCAACAAATCCTCGAAACGGCCATTCCCACCACTTGGGCAGATGCCTTTGCTACCGATCCAGCCTTCTTCTCTTCTCAGGTCGCTGCGATCGAATCCGGCAACTACCCCGACTGGGAAACCAGATTGCCTACTAGCGTCAGGAACTTTTTCACTTCTGAAGCCCAGGCTGAGATTTCTAGTCTCAACTCCGCCGGTAGCTCTCTAGCTCTCTCCGACGCATCCAGCATCCTTCCTTCCTCTAGCCCCATTACCCAGACTGATGCTAGTACAACCACGACCGAATCCAGCTCCGGGTCTTCGAGCGCTACCAAGACGACGATGACTGATTCTGCCTCACAATCCGTGACTCCATCATCCACTGCTTCAACTAAGCCTTCTTCTGGGGCCGCTGCAGCTGCCACTGGTAATGTTGCTATCGGGTTGGCTGGCATTGCTGGTATTTTAGGCGTTGCCGTCGCTCTGTGATGTGGTTAATGTCCGACTGGGGCATGGGAGACACAAGATAATTTATCGAATGCGCGCTGATTCTATGCTCGCTTTTGTTATTTGACACACTTTAACGAGTGGTATTTTCTTGATCTTGAGCTTCAGATATTAAGTTTCGAGTTAAAATGACAAAAAAACTTTTCTCCCCTCTTTTTCGGCTTAAAAAATCGATGTGCCAAATTCGTCACACACATAGAAAATCATCTGTCCCAGATTCAATATTGAAGATTATATGTCACGAAAAAAAGAAAAAATATATAGGAAAGTAATGCATTGCCTCAAGTGCTTTTGGGGTGCCCAGGATGTATTTGTGCCTCTAGGGCGGGCAACGAGCGCTACTTACCTTCACAACCCCGGGCAAGAGTTCCCTGGGCGTTGGACACGTCCGAGCCAAGAAAGAGAGGCTCTTTTTAGTACCTTTGAGACACTGCTAACAGGTAGCATATGCATGTCTAGATTACTCCAGTCAGACATCCACAATCCCCGCAGTTTGAGCAATTAGCCGGTGAGATCCACCACCGCATATTCCAGTATAAGACAAGTTACAAGTTTGAAGAAAAGTGATCGAAGAACAAGACGACTATATATATCAAGGTACAGGACTTTCTTGGACGTGTCCCCTGTAGACTTGAATAGCTAGTGAGTAGCGCAGCAAATCACACGGTGAGCTGCATGGAGTGATAAAAGTGGAGATCTACTGCTAGCCGACCTCAGTGGAGTTCGGACGAGGGGCAGCGATGATCTGCTACCACCAGATTTCAAGTCTAGTCTCGCAGAGGCGAGGCTCCTTTTTAGAGCTTGTCTGCATTGCATAGTCTACCAGCCACTTGAGGAGGATAGGATACCCCGGAAAAGCCCGGAAATGGCGGTTGACAATATCTTCCCCAAATCCACCCGTGTCCTGATTGTTGGCGGGGGACCGGTTGGCCTTCTGCAAGCCCTTCTTTTGTCACAACACGGAAGTGAGTACTGCGAGGCGCAGCAATGATATTGCTTTGGATCATGATTTGAGCTAAACATTGTCATCCAGTTCAATCTTTGATTGTCGAGCGTTATGCAGAGCGCTTGGCAGCCCCGAAAGCACATGCTGTCAACCCGCGCACTCTAGAGATCATACGCCAGTATGGACTAGGCGAAAAGCGCATTCGCAGTCTTGGTACCTCTCGATCGGATGGGTATTGGGTCAACTTTATCACAAATCTATCGGGGGAGGCAGTCGGGAGGCTTCCTTACGAGAGAATGGATCCTGCTGTCCTTGATCACACGCCAGAGGTACTGAAGATCGCAGAGCTAGTCATATGGAGAACTGACACAGATACAGGTGATACATAACATCCCCCAGCCGGCTTTAGAAGAGGAGTTCGCAAGGTTAGTGCAGCAGGACCCGAATATCACACTTCGGCGGGGGTTTGTTATAAATGGGATCTCTCAGGATGAAAACGAGGTCCATGCGACAGTTCAAAATGTTTCTGAAGGAACACTCCACGAAGTAAAGGCCCAATACCTTATTGGATGCGATGGAAACAAGAGTAAAGTCCGTGAATTAATGGAAATTCCCTCAGAAGGAGAAGCTTCGGAGCAAGTCATGATGACAATACATTTCAACGCCAACTTGAGGCCAGTCGTGAAGGATCGGGTGGGCATGCTTTTCTGGATAATGGACCCGATTGCAGCTGGTTTCATTATTGGGTATGACTTGGGTGGTAATCAAGTCCATATCAGCCAGATTGATGTTACTAAACAGCCTATTGAGTCCTGGACGGAAGACTTATGTCGCGAGAAAGTTCGCGCAGCCATTGGACAAGATGTCCCGTTTGATGTGCTGAGTTTCCGGCCGTGGGTTTTCAAGCGGCAAATTGCGAGCACATTTCAAAAGGGAAATGTCTTTCTGTAGGTGATAAAAGTTGTTTTGTTGTTTTCAACGTAAGGTAGTAGCTAATAATTCTCTACAGTGCTGGCGATGCAGCTCACTCGTTTCCGCCAACGGGTGGCCTGGGGCTGAACTGCGGCCTGGCAGATGTTCACAATCTAGCATATAAGATTGCTCTCGTACACGATAAAGTCGCGAATCCTAGCATTCTTTCATCATACACGACCGAGCGTCGAAGCATTGCAGACGTTTATTCCAAACAGAGTGTGAAAAATGGACATCAAATCTTCGCGTTGGTCCAGAGCCTCAACACTGCTGGGGTCAAGGATATCAACCAAGCTCGCAAAAACCTTATGGAAGCATTGAAAGACCCTGTACAAAGGAATAAAGTCGATGATGGGATCGAAGGACAGAGAGAGCATTTTGATAATGTAGGTGAAATGACTTCTTTTCGAACCAATGTTGGCTGCTAATCAAGATCCAGCTTGAACTCCACATCGGCTACGTCTACGGCGCAGAAAGTGCGCCGCCTCATGCCTCCCATTATAGGGCGAAATTTCTCCCGGGAGCTCGATTACCGCATGCCTGGGTCTCGCTATTGGGCTCGAAATACAAGGAGGTCGAAGATTTACCGAAGGAGCCTATTGATGTCTCATATGTTAAAGAATTTACAGATGAGGAAGTCACGGCACGTCAATGGAGTACACTTGATCTATGCAGCCCCACTGCATGGACTTTGATTATAGGCGAGGATGGCCCGCAAATTCAAAGTCTCCAAGAACATTTTGAAAAAGCTCACTTGCCACTTAACACCTGGCGTCTTGATCAGGATTTCGAAGTCATTAGACTGGAAAATTTCGCGCAGGAGATTAAAAAACAAGGGCTCCTTATTCGTCCTGATCAGCATATTATGGCTTCCCTAACATCTTCGATGATAGCAGAGGAGGTGGTCGAAATTCTCAATAAAATCCTCGGTAAATAGAATATATAGAAGCAATTCAAGGTTTTACAGGGCAGGAACTTTGGTGCAAAGTCCTTAATTTTTTTCACCCCTTCCATTTTCCTTCTAGATCAAAATGACCATTCAAGTCTAGACCCTGACTTCTGGCTCGCTTGCGATTCAGTTCGCGGCGCGGGCCCACATCGGTCAGCATCTTCCAGGGCAAGCCGAGTATAGGCGTGAGGCTTTCGGGCCGGGGAGGAAGCTCATAAATATGCCAGGAAATGAGAAAAGATTACACCAATCAACAAGCAAATACACAAAAAAAAATTCCAATTTGCCGCATGTGGAGTCCGGACCTTAATGTAACCCACACTAGCAATGCAACTTTCTCATGTTCCGTAGCACGCCATTTTGTACACGCATGAGGTATATGGTTCAAGCATCAGATTTGGAGAAGCTACGGGAAAAAAAACCATTGTAAGATATTTAGTGCACCGTCTTCGCATTTTTAGTTTCTCGTATACTTGGGATCTTTTCGTCTTCTCAAAAATAATCATGGCGGACGCGACCGTGTCTCCCTCGTCGTCGGACGACCTGCCAGTTCCTCAAGAGAAGCGACTTTGGTACCGTACAACGCTTTTCAATGCCACTATCATCGGAGGCGTTGGCTTCCTCGCGCCAGGGCTATGGAACGCCATGTCGTCGCTTGGTGCTGGTGGAGCGGAATCCCCGTTCCTGATCAACGCAGCAAATGCGCTGGTTTTCGGCTTGAGTGTGTGGTGACCATTTTCTTGGAACCGGAGGAGAAAACTTGCGCTAATACGAAGTTTTGTTGATAGTGGGGTTTCTCTGCGTGTTGGGAGGTCCGATCGCGAACCGTATCGGTATGAACTGGACGCTGCTGCTGGGAGCCATTGGCTATCCGATCTATTCGTGAGTTTAGCCTCGATGAATCAATTGTGAGAAACAAAATACTAAAATATGCTTCAGAGCTGCCTTGTATACCAATAACCGCTACGTAATGCTACCATCGCGGCGGACAGCTGAGAGTCATACTAACACATCTGTAGGGCAATGTCTGGTTTGTGCTGGTTGGATCTGTTGCATGTGGTCTATCGTAAGCAACGACGAGAATATGTGTTGACTAACTATACGTGCAACATTGCTGATATGGAATAGAGCCGGCCTTTTCTGGGCATCGGAGGGAGCAGTGGCACTAGGCTATCCCGAACCAGGTAAACGAGGCTCATATCTGAAGTACGTGCTATGAGTCCTACTTACGTATGCATCTGATTTTTAACTTGGAACAGTATTTGGTTGTGGTTCCGTACAGGAGGCCCGTTAGTCGGAAGTGCTATCGTGCTTGGCCTTAACCAGTATGTTCCGGACGAACCAAGACAGAAATCCTACTGCATATTGACCACAGTTTAGCTCTTCAGTATCAGTTGCCAAAGGCAAAGTTGGATCCGGTAACTCATATCATGGATGGAAAAGAAAAGCTAAGGATATTGCTAACAAGTTATTCAGAGACCTATCTCATTTTTGTCGCATTGCAATGTCTTGCCGTGCCATTGGCTATCTTCCTCACAAACCCTGAAAAAGTTCAACGAAACGATGGGACAAAAGTCAAAGTGATACGGCAAGATTCATGGCGCGCTGAATTCCTCGAGCTTTGGCGAATCTGCCGCCGAAAGGATGTACGTCTTATCATCAGCATTCTACCATTCGATACTAACTTCTTTTCAAGATTATTCTGCTGCTTCCTTTGTTTTGGGCAGCATACTTCAATCAATACAGCGGCAGTAGGTTCTCCGATATTTTTGTTTCTATCATTTTGGACTGACGGTCACCCTAAGACTTTGAGGTTTACTATTTCGGAGTCCGGGCTCGTGCTCTTATCGGACTAACTAGTATGTCGCTTAAAATCAGCCTAGGATTTGACAAATAACAAGAGCTCACACTTCTGTTCAGGCTATCTCTTTGCTCTCTTGGCCTCATGGACCATTAGTCGATTCTTGGACTACAAAGGGCTGTCAGTGAAAAGCCGTATCACTTATGGGTAAGCTTATCCCCGTCCATTTCTGCCACAACAGCTCAGCTTATTCGTTGGAAGTTTCTACTACATCATTGTTATCCACATCATTGCCTGGGTATATGGATGGGTAATCCAAGAAAAATACACAGCGAACCCACCGACTCTTGACTGGGCTGACAAGGGCTTCACTGAAGGAATGTTTGTCATTCTTCTATGGCGTGAGTATCAATTGACCTATCTCCAAGCCGACTACTAACTGTCGTAAAGAATTCTCCCAACAAGCACTCCAGAACTGGATGTACTATCTACTTTCAACGACCACCGATAATATTTCAGAACTCTGTAAGTCCGCGTGTCCTGGTCAGACTTGTTCCTACTAATAATTTTCAGCTCGGCTGTCTGGTATTCTGCGAGGACAAGAGAGTTTCTCTCAAGCAGTGTCATTCGGCCTGAACACTCGAGACTGGTATGGGGGACGAGTTCCACTTGCCGTCAACACGATCCTTCTTGGTAAGTTTTGAGACTCATTATTTATTTGTGACATATGAATATGCTCTGATTCAAAGCAGGTCTTGCGGTTTACCCCACGTGGCTGGTAGTCAGGGATCACAAGCCGGTCGAACAACTTCCTGTGGAACAGGGCAACGGGAAAGATGAAGAGCAGGTGCCAGTGATGGAAAACTCTAGCCCCGCGTCAAACGACGAACATGTTTACGTTATTGAGAAGCAGGTGAAGGCCAACTGATTGCGAGGCCCACTCGAGACAATAATGTGGGTTTGAGCGCACGCTGGAAAACCAGAAAGTGAAGTCTTCTTACGAGCGTGTTGTCTTCATTAATTCCCACAAGTTTAGCTCAAGTACCCCCAATGGCTTTAATGGAGATGTAATAAATTATGACATTTAAAGCATGACTGCATTACGATTTCTCAATATCCAACGGGTCTTCTCCGCGTGTTGCCCGCCATCTATTAGTTGCGTAAACCAACTCCTCGCACCCATCGAGGAGCCAGCCCCATTTCCTCACAAATCCCGGGGTACATTCCCAATGATCAATGTTCCACGGATCTCCCCATACAACCAGGCCGCAAGGTTCATTGTGCCCTTTCTCTTGGTTACGATACAAACCACCGAGAATATCTTGGCAGAAATCCGCACTGGCGAAAAGAATTTCATCGGAAAGAATGGCATTATCGCGTAGTCGCGGTAAGGGTATACAGTCAACAGAGGGCTCATGGGGCATTTCGAGCTGTAAAGATGTTGGGAGTAGCGATTCGGGGATGCCAGACGATGGTGGCGAAAACGGCACGTCTGCCTTAGTCGAACAGGCTGAAAATATATGGGAAAGGGCCATGAATTGACTATTCGTCACTAGTGCCCGAAATACATTGAAGTGGACCATGGACAGCAGATGATCGGCAGTTAATGGGAAGGGTAAGTCGAGCGCATCGAAGTCGTTGGATGGGACTAATATCCCAAAGGAGCCCTCGCCGTGAGAAATGCTTTCGTGAGGCCGATGTATCGATTTATAAGTGACATGCCGTTTCCGATGCTCTGATTTCTGTCAGGATCTAGACGTGCTAAATACTACCCAAGGTTCTAAACATACTGTACATCCTCTGATTCAGTCTGTTTTGTCTGCGTCGTCGTTCTTTGGAGTCCTTGATGTCACGCCAGTCATCTGTCTTAGCCATCTGTGGATCACACAGTGGCTGTGCGCTACTCAATCCTACCAACTTCATAGTTCCAGGGCTCTTCGATCGCCTTTGTCACATAGATGGGAGATGCATGTCCAGACATCGCAACCCAAGGCTACCAGTTGAAATGGCACTATGCTGTGTTAGGGTTAGTGTGGCATTCTTGCTTACCCGCTAAGGAGAAATGGGCTTAGCGCCCTAGAGATGGTATTGAGGGGAGAAGCAGGCCGGACAAGGCAGAGGTAGACTATTTATTTGGCTGGATTTGCTCTTTATAATCAGGAATAAAGATTATTTCGAAATGAAATCTGTTTTGATAACTGGGTGCAGCGAGGGCGGAATTGGATTCGCCCTCGCCCAAGAATTCCACGAGAATGGGTTCATGGTCTTTGCATCCGCGCGAAGTACATCGAAGATGGCGGGTCTGCAGAAGCTACCGAACGTCAGACTCCTACAGATGGATGTGACTAGTCTGAGTGATATTAGTACCGCTGTCAAAGAAGTTCAATCTTCAACCGGGGGAACTTTGGATGTGTTGGTTAATAACTCTGGACAGCAGCATGTTGTTCCAACCTTGGAGATGGATCGAGAGGCTGCTCGTGCTCTATTTGATGTTAATTTTTGGGCTGTGTTTGATCTTATCAAAGTTTTCGCTCCTAGCCTGGCCACAGCCAAGGGCACTATCGTCAATATTTCGTCCATCAGCGGTTATCTCCACACTCCGTTTATGAGTATGTCTGAGATTTACCTCTTCAATCAAATCTATTAGCATCTACTAATATACACGCGCAAAAATTGCAGGCGTCTACAATGCGTCAAAAGCGGCTTTGACCATCTTCGGCGAGACTTTGCGTCTGGAGATGCTCCCTCTCAATATTCGAGTGCTGACTATCATTACGGGGGCGGTCGATACGAGAATAATGAAGAACGGCAAGGTACTAGATCTGGACATCTCCTTGCCTTACTCTAAAGCGACCAAGGAAATTTCTAAAATGGCCACCGGCGACGATGGGATCAAGCGAATGCCAACAAGTGCATATGCAAGAGCAGTCATTCAAGACGTACTACAGGGAAAGAGCGGTAAAGTCTGGAGAGGTGCCTCAGCATCTGCTACTCAAATAATGTCGGCAGTAGCACCGAATTCTATTATTGTGAGTCCTGAATTCTTCAATATAGACGACACACGCTAATATGAACCAGGACGCGATTCTTTCCAAGTCAAGTGGGCTTGGGGCCGTTATGCAGCAGGCCACAGACTGAAATTCGGTTGAAATTGAATCTAATGTCGCAACTTTGTCTTAGGTTCCTTTCTTCGTTTAGCTATGAATTCTCGGGGCGAGTATATACAATACAACCTTGGAACTAGGAAAGCGCAGATCTAGTGCCGTGGTCGCTTCATTCTTTGGGTCTGAGACACAGTAGATTTGGCCCAGTAAAGTTATACTCTCTTTAATGTTGATTAATTCCAAATTCAAGTTTAAGCCGCCGTAAAAGTAGCAAGAACGAGAAGGAAAGTGATGTCGGTACCAGCATATCAGCAACCCTGGATAGTTGATAAGCCGAGATCGCTGCGCTATGTCGTCACCCCGCGGCCTTTGTGCACCTCCCCAAGCGATTGAAATAACACCAAAATGCAAAGCGACGACCGGCCATACAAGTCTCATGTCAGACCGGCATGTTTACCTTGCAGGCGACGCAAGTCTCGCTGTAAACTTGAGCCACATTCGACAGCATGTCTCATGTGCCGCGCCCACAGCACGGAATGCACGTTCCCGGCAGAGAAACGGCGCAAAACCGCGCCGCGGACCCCCAAGAGAGGAAACAACCAACACGGAGAAATCGAGGCTTCAATATTGCACTCCGAGACTCGATCGGCTCCCGCGAATGGAGTTGCGAATAATACACCCGCTCAGCATCCTTCTTTCTCAAGCCCTGCGACCGTCAACCCCCACCAGCCCGCCCATAATGAGTGGGGTCAAGCCCAGAGTGTACAGGAGACTCCTCTTTCTCTTGAAGCCGAGGATGACAATCCGCATATAGTAGGGCCAGCTGTCATCGATGATAGTCATGTCCTCGCCGATTATCTCTCCGGGTTTTCAGGGAGTCGTAGAATTCGCTCTATACAATCTATTCATCCCGGCTCTTCTTCTTCCTCCCCGATAGTCTTCACAAAAGTACAAAAAAGACCCGTTGGGATGATCCTAAACTCGAATCCAGCTTTGCACAAACTCCAAATTGTTGAAAAACTCATCGAGCCTTGGGAATCACGGACGGTTGATCTGTGAGTGTTAACGAGAAGTTCTCTAGGCAAAGGCTAATCGATCTTTTGGGCAGGTACTTCCAGAAAGTGAATAATTGTTTTCCATTGCTTGACGAACAGACATTCCGCTCACAATATGTCAACGCAAAGGACCAGATTTCACCAGCTTTGTTGGCTAATCTATACGGGCATATGGTGGCCTTTTGGGGATGCAATGATGAATTTTCGCAAGCGCGACGACCAGATGTGCGGTTCATTTGGAACATCGCTGCGGAGACAATATTCTCCGAGTTACATCTTTCTCCTGGGATATCGACGATTACAGCCATTCTTCTTAACCTTGGTGGCCGCCCGACGACGTCAATGATTGGAAATGGGATTATCATCGGATCTGCAATGGCGCTATGCTATGCCCTTGGTCTGAATCGCAACCCCCTTCCATGGGACATACCGCTATCTGAAAAACTCCAAAGAATGAAGGTGTGGTGGTGCATGCTAGTTCATGACCGATGGTGAGTCATCTTTCCTTTCTATAATATTCTTAAACAAGCATTTGCGACCTTAGCTGAGAGTAATTCCTACAGGTCCAGTCTCGCGTATGGGACACCTCCGCACATAAAAAGATCACAATATGATGTTCCACTTCCTACAACGGAACTACTTAGTAGTGAAGAGAAGACTTCAAGTGCTTTGGAGGTGTTCATAGCATTGGTGAATCTCACCACGGTACTTGATCATTGTCTCGAGCATGTTTACAACATCAATTCTGAAGGCCCAACAAAGAACCTTGATCTGGAACTGAATAAATGGATTGAGAATCTTACAGGCGACGTTCGGAAAATCATCATCCGAGGAGCGAATCTTCTCATACCCGGAGCGTCGAATCTACGCTTGGCATACTTCGCGATAAAGCTGCTATTACGGCGCATCGAACTTGACCGAGAGAGACAGCGCCCTGACAACGACCCTGAAGATTTAGCAAATCACGTAATTGACGCTCGTCGAAGCGCAGAGGATATCGTCATTCTCGTCCAGGAGCTCCAAGAGTGGCAATTACAGGATTTTTGGCTTCCTGTAGCTTCTTTTACATTTGTCACAACGGTTACATTCTTGATTCGCTGTGCGCTTGATACAGATCAAAATACAATTGGGCTCTCCCAAAGCCCATCTTTAATGATGGCAAGTGAATTCTTGTCGTCCCTGTCACACTATCAGAAGAATTATGGATGGGATCTAGCAGACTTGTGTCTTGCGCAGCATCACGAATTAGTCGACAAGCTTTTGACCTCAGATCAAGTGGACAATGCATTGATGGATGCAAATATCGAGACTCGACAGCCTTTTATGCCTGACATGGCTTTCATTGACACAATGTTTCCTAGTATATGGGACACATTACAACAAAGCATATAGCTTATTAGTCACCTAAAATCCATAACTATTTTTCTTAGATTGGCCATCGCTCGGTCGGTCAGCAATTGCAATTCTTATCTGTTTGTGGAGAGTAGTATTCGTGCATTCATTTCCCGCGGCCCACGGGTAGAAAGAAGCACCGCGGAATTGGACTTATCGGCTCCGAGTCTCGAGTCTGCTGATATGCTTCCTAAATACTTCTCATTTCTATATTATCTTATGTCAAGTATTTTCACTAGCAAGGCTCAACAGAACATCAAATAAATCATATAATATACTGGTAAGGGGTTTGATATACAGACACACATAATCATCAGTACGGCTGAATCTAGTCTAGCACTAAAGCGAACAAAGCCCATGGCCAAGATCCCGGATGCAAAACAAGGGTATTGGCAAGAAATTTCATGACGAAGTCGATAGGAATCTTACAGAGCCGTTCAAATTCAAGACGACGCCTGTTCCTCTCCATTCTGCGAGGTGTTTCCATCGTCTACGGCTTTGCCCCATGCACGTTCAAAGGCCGAATCAGCTGGAGTCTCCTGTTGCGGGTCTTGAATTTCAGGAACAGTTTGTACAGCAGCGGGGGCAGATTCTTCCTGATCAACAAGGATAGGCGCGGACTGAGTAAGATCAGCACTTGCTTCGATATCCGTCTCTTTGTCCACCATGACAGGCGCCGATGAAACTTCAGATACAACATCTGCTGCACCTGGCGTCTCAGGCGAGTCGGATGCCTTGTTAGTAGCGCCCAGTAGCTCGAGATCGAAGTTGGAGCTGTATATCACCGCAGAAAATGCCTCGAGTTCGCGAACGTCGCGATCCATCACGGTCAAATAATCATTAGGTCCGACGGGTCCGTGGCCAATCACATGGGCCTGGCGGGCAAGAACAGCGAGCAGATTTGCAAGCTTGGTCTTGCGCTCGGCAGGACCACGGGGAACGACAGTTGCGACGGAGTCGAAGGACTCAGGTGCTGTCTCCGGCTCCGCGGCAGGCTTGAAAGCTTCGTTGGCGCACTTGACATCCACCAAGGTTGAGAATCCCTCATTCAGGAGCAGGGTCAGGACGAATGAAAATGATGGAGAGTCGATGAGGTCGGCCGTCTCGTCTAGGAGGTGGCGAAGCTTCGATGCAGTTTCCGAGGATGAGGGGTCAGTTACGCCCTCTACACCCGACTCACGGAGCACAAATTCTTCATCCTCGTTCAGAGGAAGGAGGCAAGACAGCCATTTCTTGGATCTAAATGAAAGCATTGTTAGAGATGTGTGTAGATTCATGATGCAGGGGAACCCTACCGTCGCTCTGCCTCCGTACTTCCTTCAATCTTCTTTCGAATCTCGAGAGTTAACTCGGACAGCGTATCCAAGCTGATATCTTCGCGGGGGTTCAGTGGACCAAAGACCTCTTCTACGACAGGCTGTACGCGTTCCATTATCTCTCTCCATCCGCGGTGGAGTAGCCACCAGCTGAACGCCAGATACCGACGATTGGTATTGAAGTCATCGCCCAAGGTCTGAGTCACGTCGTCATCGTGATCCTCCAAGCTGATTGTGGATTCAGAGACAGGTTTCGCGAGTGAAATGACGCTCGAGAGGTAGTTCCGACGACCAAGAAGGTTAAGCTGAATGCGGGTGAAGATCGTAAGCAGAGAGAGGGTATAAATCATGGTGAAGACTCGGGTGATAGCTGCAAAAACAAAGAGTTAGTATAAATTACCATTGTTTCAAATGTATGCAGATGCATTGATGAGGCGCACAACGTACAGGTAATCTTGACTTCATTCCACAGCTGCGTCTTGTTGCGCTTAGGCCGCGGCTGCTCTTCCTCTGCGGTCTCCGGGAACTGAGCCTGACTCGCGTGCACATACCCTTCGCTCTGGAAACTTGTAAAGCTCTTCCTATCATCTTCTGGCAGGCTGGGAGATACTGAGCTCATGTCTGAGCCAGCTGCTTCCCCCGCATTTATCCGCGCGAGCCTCTCCGCCCGTTTCTTCTGTAACTCCTTGGTCAAGTCTTCGACGGGGAGGGCTTCGACGATGTTCTCCGTAGCAGTAGGTAATAAGGCGATAGTTGTATAAGTACAATCGGTTTGGTTCTGTTCGAATCGGCGTCGGAGACTATTAGAGATGGTCAGCCACTCGGAATCGAAGCATCGGGGAAGGATTGTTCTGTCACAAGCTCGCGTGCACGCGAGTCCAGGCAATCAAAGCCATCCCAGATGACTGTGTAGGGATTAGCTTACTTTTCCCTCGCAATTCTGTCACTGCTCATGCGCTCTCTCGCTTCAGAGATCTTGGAGAGCACATATTGGCCGGCGAGGTAGCCAGCTCCTAGCACCCCAGCCCCGATCGCAAGACCGGTGCGATTGCGCTTCAGCCAGCGCCTTGCGGCACCGATCATATTGGAGATGGGCTTGAATTCAATGGAGGATTGTTGATGATCTCACGCTATTCAGAGCATTCTTTGTTATGCGGAGGTTGGGCAGTTGAGGTGGGAGGTCCTCGGGCGCTGATCGCGGTGGTAAGTGATCATCCCCGGCCTCGGCTACGAACGCTGTGGATAGACCCGTGAATTGTGTACAATCATAAGGATTCAATCTTCATAAATCGCCAAGTACAAATAGCCGATGGGATATTAAAATCGATTTCTATTTCTTAGAACAAACCTAGTAGAAATCGCATAGTGGCATTGGTACCTTTTTCTCCGGATTCGGCGTCGTCCTCTCTACCTGATGTCCAGCGCCACTTTAACTATGATGCCTGCTACCAGATCGCTGTGAGACGGGATGGGTATCTATCGCCAATGCTCTCCCACAAACGCTGTATTCAATCTCTCATTGTTTTGTGTATTGGGGCGGTTCAGGGAAAATGTTTGAGTGGGGGGAAAGGATATACGCTGTCCCCGTGAATCGAACTCACGCCATCCACATTCCCCCATACAATTGTCTGAATGACTTCGAGGTGTCATGACTGCACGTCGTTGTCCATCGCAAACACCTCCAGACGCGCCTATACTGTAAGAATTTGAATTAAATCCATTTTTCTTTGATAGTATAAAATCTAACCTACATTGTGTCGTAGGGGGTGAGAAATTTTTCTCTGTAACGAAATCGGCGTTTAGTTTACAACCCTCGGGCCCAAAGTTATCCCTCGAGACACCGAGATACCACCCGCCCCCCAGTTGCTCATTCGCTCTTTCTCAGGCCTGGTTACCACATGCGATGAGTTTTAGACCAAGATGTCTTGTGTCTCCACTGGACCATCTGAACAAGCTTTGACGATAGAAGATCTGTTGATGTTCTTTTCACGCGCCTCTTTATCTATGCACTCATTTATTCACACTTAAGAATCTTTCGAGCGTCGTTGCAAATTATTCTGCTTTACATGTTCTGTCTTTTTGTCATATTTGCTAACAATCTGTATTTCGCCATAAAATATCACCTCAGGGCATATGTTTTGTCTCTAATCTCTATGATGAAAGTGCCTATTCCTTGTTCATCAATTGTCTCCTGCCCCCTCCCGCATGTCCGTACAAGAATTCACTTGAGCACGGATCAAAAGCGACCAAATAGTAACTGTGTCTCCTATTATGATTGGGCTTCAAGTCATACTGAAGATATCCTCGAAGTTGATTTCCTCCTGGCGCCGCCGAACCATAATCTCAGCTTCTTGGTCCGCTTGAATAAGACCCCCACGCCTTCTTTTCTTAGGAATCGAGCCTTCAGGCAGCTTGATATCGTATTTCAGAAGAATATGACACAGAGCAATCTTGATACTGTTCGTAGCGATGAATCTACCGGGACATGCATGCATCCCGAGACCAAATCCCAGATGTTCAGGTGCAGGCACTATCAACTGGGCACGATGTTCCGTTCCGGGCTTTTGGCGGGGTTTCAAGAACCGATAGGGATCAAATGTCTCCGGTCTCTCATAGAAGTTCTCGTCCCATTGCCAATCGCAAGGAACAAATAGGGATGTTCCCTTGGCAATCTTTGTCCCATCTTTGAGTTCGATATTTTGTTCTGCGATTCGTCTCAATGTAGCTGAATAATTAGTAAATATTGCTTCCTGGAGTAAAATGCGGGTCTCACTATAGTTTAGTGGTTTCAATCGCTGAGATTCCTTCAAGAAGCTATCCATCAAATTTAGCTTATTGAGTGCCGTCTTTTTCCACCCTTCCTGAGAAAGAACTGCGATAACCTCTTCTCTCAACTCGTGGATCAACTTATCCTTTTCCAGGAGATCAAACACCGCCTGTGTGATCATATCTGCCGTGGTGTGCATAGCAAAAGTAGACAACAGCAATTGTGCCGCCGCAGGATCATATGGTTCCCCTCTGGATGTCTGCTCCATCCACTCTAGAGCATCGTTATAGACTGGAAGCGGTTTTTCCTCCTGGTTAGCAGCTTCTTTGATTTTTTTTCTTTCTTTCAAGGCCGTTCTAATGATATCTCGTGCCTCTTGTAGATCTCGCTGCACTTTCTTTGTTGAGTCCAAGAATCGTACTACAATTGGGTGCAGCATGGTCGGCCATGCTGGGAGTTCCTCGCATGCTTTAAACGAGTTTGTGGT
>KZ119140.1:0-23600 GCA_002153405.1 Mycosphaerella populi pn0402
GAAAGTACCGTCGCTACCGGCGGTGCTGAAAGTTCCGTGGACAGGGTGGAAGCAGATAGAGTTGACCGAGAAGATGTTGCAGATCTCGCGGTTGGTAGCCGGAGTTTCGCGGTGGCATTTGAAGGAGAAGTTTGAGGCAGAATCCTTCTCTTCAACGTACTGAATAGCGCAGCGGCCCTCGATACTACCGACGGCAAAACCAGAGGCATCAGCAAAGCAGCTAACTACCCGAGTCTGCCACTTGAGAGGGGATTGCATGGTTTTGTAGAATTTGGTTGGGTTGTCGAGATTGACAATGTTGATATAGCGGTCAGCAGTTCCGATGACAAGCAGCTTGTTCTTGACATCCATGGTGTAGACTCGATCCTGGCACTCGACCTGGGCGATGGGGGTCTGTTGACGGAGATCCCAGTACTTCACGGTCTTGTCCCATGAACCAGTGATGAGGAGTGGTTGTCCACCCACGCTGGGGTTGGGAATCATGTGGCAGCTTCGGATAGGAGCATCGTGCGCGGCAACCTGGGTTGTGCTATTGGAGGCAAGATCAAGCATACGGGCAGCCTTGTCGGCACCAGCGCCGACGACCTTGGTTCCATCCTAGAGAATCACGCGTAAGTCAGTACTGGAGCTAATTTCTTGTGATGGTCGAGGAATTGAAGATTCAAGGAGCTTACCGGAGCCCAGCAGCAGTTCAAGACAGGAGCTTCATGTTCGAAGAGAGCCTTTCCTTCGCTCTGGCCTTGGTCGTTGATTTCGTAAATGCGAACTTTTTTATCCCACGATGCGACAGCCAGGTGGTCAGTGGTCGGCGAGAAGCTGAGATCGGAGATACCATCCTCTGGGGGCTGGTTCAAGGGAACATCTTTTGAGATATCACCAGTTGTGTTTGTCTGGCCAGCGCTGCTCGCGGCGGCACCACTACCGAAAAGTCCAGACATAGCAAAGGGCGCTTAACAGAGCTCTTGCGGGCGAGGGAGTCAAGCAAGAAGTGAAGACGAGGAGACCAAATGCGCCTTCTGGTATGAGATTTGAAGCTTTCCGGTCCCAAAAAGCCCCTCGAAAATAAGAACAGCGAGGGAGAAAGACGAAGCGCTGGCAAAGATAAATTAAGAGCCTCCCGAGTGTTGGGCGTTTGAGATACGCGCCGTGGCAGAACGGCCCACCGCCTTCTATTTGCGGAGCAGAACTATAGGCAGCGAAAGGAGGAAGGAGGATTGTGCTCCGTAGAAGAGAGCCAGGGCAGATATCTATCAAGTCAAGTTACATGGGTTAATCAAATGATCGCTATACTAGGAGACTGTGCACAGCGTATTTCATCTGGACTCTTTGTGCTGAAGAACAAGGGCCGACGGGAACGAATCCAGAGCAAGGACGAACATGGAAGTTCAAGTCCACTTGGAAATGGCCTTGAAGGCACAGATAAATCGAGAAATAGAAAATCCAAGATTGTCTATCGCACAAAAATAGCAAGTTATCCAAAACACTCCTAGCTCTCAAGGTCTTAAGCCTTCATACTGTATGGGTGCGGCTACCTCGAGATTCGTGGACTTTGGACCATAATTTGCCGTCCAATGAGGAGCCAGTGGCCTGACTGTCTGATTGTTTCAGACTAGCTCCAAACCCAAACAGCAATATGACGAGGCCAAGGAATGTCTCATGTTTCAAGCATGGTATGTTGTCCAGGGTGGGCCGATCGGAGGCATGACGATCATGGCAAACGGCAGAGCTGCGACAGTCGCAGTTTCTTTGAAGACCTGGGAGACCAGGAGTCAACGTAGCCCAGGTAGCCGGCGAATTCCACGAAGCCCATTGGAGATGGAGAAGGAGGGTCTGCAGAGTGACGATCCGAAATAAAGGAGTGGAGCAGAATGCGGGGTGCAGCTCCTGGATTGGCTGATGTCAGTTGCTCGTGTGATCCGGGGCTGCCGTAGACCTCGCCATCTATAGAGAGGAACATGGGGATTAGTATGGGGGAAGGGAATTAGGAACGAAACGTCAACAGAATCAAGTGAATGGTGAAATTGAAGCACCTGCTAAAAACCAGAACCGAGAGAACAGGCCATATAAAGGCAAGGTCGAGGTAGCGGCACAAGGCCATTCTAGGTTCAGGGAGTACACAACATGACATCCATGACTTGAACCCCCGCTCCCAGTCACCTGCTGCTTCCCCCTCTTCTTCTCTTCCTTCTCCATCTATCCTGCTCTGAATTCCCATCATCCACCATGTCTGTTCCTTTAACTAAAGTCGATTCTGCCATCGCTGGCCTGTCTCTGGAAGAGATACATGAGAAGCCTCCAGCCTCAGAAGGGGTTAAGGACTCCAAGAAGCAAAAGCCTTCCAAGCGAGGATCTATCTCCTCTGACAAACGCTCATCGATTTCATCCGAAAAGCGAGGATCTGCTGCTGAAGGAGTCTACAACATCAACGAACTTGGTAAGTATATCTCCATGGCCTTCAGGGGTAGTGCCACCGGCCAGGCTCTCTTATGTGTGGTCGTACCAGCCTACTAACTCTTCTATAGAAGAGAAGCGAATCGAGCTCACTCTCCCAATTGAAACACAAAAAACGGGATGGTATGTTCGGTCATAACATCACCTCGTACTGGTCTGCTGAAACTAACGACCATAGGAAACTCAACACGTCACCCAACACAATTGAGGACAAGGACATTCTCAAGTTACAACTAATCGACCCACCAGTCAAGAAGATTGACCTACATTTCCCCTTGGGCTTGGAGGTAACAGCCCGAAACCTCAAAGGCGTCACCATCAAAGACGCATTAGATGCAATCTACAAGCAGTTCAAGAAGAAGGTATGCATATTCAAGCCTGATAAGCTTATTTCAATACCATAACACTCACAACCCCCCTCAGGCTGATGACGAACTGGAAGCTCCCTACCTCGCTGGATTCGAGTGGGACAAAGAGGAATGCTGGACTCGCCTCATCGTCCACCAGACAAAGGTCAGCACCGCCCCATATCAACAACCAACAGGCAAGAAGAACAAGAAGAAGAACAAGGAAGAGAACGTATAGATTGGCTACGTTTACCGATCGCTCCTGCCTGGAGGAAGTCCTCCGCAGCCCACTCTCCTTTTCTCCTAACCATGGGCCTTGCGATCTCAACCAATGACTCTATCCGAGAACTAGAAGGGGTTTTCCCTTCTCAGATAATTCGTGTCTCTATTCTCCCCTCTATTTCACTCTGTTTCTTTTACTATCCATTCCCTGCCCGGGTTGTGAGTGACAATCCTCTATCATCTTTCTACCTCAGACCTAGGCGTAGAAAGACATGATCAGCTGGGCAAGGCGGAGATCTATCTTCTTAAGATGTATTTTGCTGCGTTTCCATCTCTAGCAATGGCCCTGTGTGTTCACCCCCGTTTCTGTACTGGCGAAGACCTGGTGCCGGGCACAATGTCCAGCATCTTTTCATTCTTTTCTCTTACCAGACAATCAAACCCGAAATTACAAAGGATATCTTGATTTCTTTCTTATCATACTTATAGCCATACAAGACCCGACGTGGATGCTCTATACTCAGAGGTTGTTCTTCGTCAAGGGTCGACGTTGCGCTAAGCACGGCGTACCCACTTTGGCCCACAACCCGCGTTTTAGCACAGCCTCGTGGATCCGCAATCATGTCCAGGCTGGCTTTGCGATATAATGTAGTTTTCGAATTCGGGAGCGCGCTAATTATATATGTGAAATGTGGCATCGCTGTATGTACATTGCAAAACCAAAGAGAACACAGACAGACGGTCGAACAAGGACAAATAAGCAAAGAAAAGGAGTCAAGAGCGGGAAGTGACAGGCGCTAAAACCGAGCATGAGAAAAACTAGCCTGGCGCCCTGGTAAAAACCATATGTATAATTCATGCAGATCATAGAAATCGTGAATCAAGCGTCCTTGCCTTACCGAGGACGGCTACCAAAGAGAACGAAAATAATCTCATCAAGCAAAGTAAACGTCAGGTGAGTATTAAGAGGCTTATTATTAAGGGTAGCGAAGACCCTCCTCGCAGCAGCCTGCGCATTCGCACGACCGACGACATTCGCCGCCAGATCAGGGATCAAGGTAGCCAAGACGACGGTAGCCTCAGTCCGACTCTTGCGGCGCTCAGCATCAGTGCGGGTTGCGAACTTGCGCAACTGGCCATCCGGCCAAAGGCTGTCACGGACAAGCGCGATATACCGAGTCATAGGCTCGTCTTGGAAAACCGAGCGAACAGTATCACGGACTTTTCGCTCGATAGTCCCGCCTAGGAGCTGGTGTAGGACAACGACGACCGCGCGGCCACGCAGCCAATTATTTCCGCGGTTGAGCTCAAAGGCTTCGAGGGCTTGATGAAGGGTTCGAGTTCGCGGTCTTCGAAGGCGTTGAGTTCGGCTTCGGCCTCGGCCGATGTGACTGCGTCTTCGCTGTCGAGGACTGGGTCATTAGTGGTGCCGGTGCTGACTTGTTGGGTTGCTGCTGAGATGAGGTTCTGGCCTGCTGTGGAGAGTTGGTCGAGGACGCCGAAGTTTCCTAGAAAGTCGTCCATGCCATCTGTGACGGAATTGTAGATTCGTGTGACGAGGTCTTTGGTATCTCCTTCGGCGTTACGTGCGATATCTTCGTTTTCGTTGCCGGCCACGATGGCTCGCTGGGATAGAAAGGCGCGGAGATCACGACTTCGGCAGACTTCAGGTAGGAGTAGGAGCTTTTGAAGGTATGCCTCGAGTGCCTGACGGCGCTTTTGGAGGAATTCTCTCTGGAGTTTCATGACCATTCTTCGTCGCGGAAATTCTAGATGGCGTACAGAGGGGTAGTTCAAGCGAAGCCTCTGATGAAGATCATGGAACTCGCTGTAGCGGCGGGGGACAACCCATGAAGCGGCAGGCATTTGCTCGCCTGCGTTTCGTTGTACCTCGACCACATCTACAGAATCAATCAGCTAAGCAACAAGAAACCTCCATGTAAGCAAAACTCACACATTGCGAATTCTCGGCCGTCCTCTTCTTTACCTACAACAATAGACTTGATACGAACATTGGACCGACCATAGAGACTATTGTCACTCTCCTGGATGATATACTGCTGTCGCTGCATTTCTTTCCGATGAATTTCGCGCTCAATGCTGGCCTTGGACTTTCGCAGAATCCGCAGCTCAGCAGTATTGTTCGTCAGTTCAGCCTTGCGGGTCAATGCTTCAACCACAGAGTCTTGCGAAGTCAGTTTGTCGATCTGGGCCGTCAACGCCCCGATAGCTTCCGTCAGACCAAGATCTCCAGGCGCAGCTTCGTGGACTTCATCTGCTGGATCCTTATCCTCCGTGCCAACTGGCTCCTCGTACTCATCTTCAATGAATTTCTGCTGATCTGGAAACAGATCATCCTCAAAGACACCGAGACGAGACGCATGATCGACGAGGCCGAGGGAAGCGATGCTTTTCTTCGCCCCCTC
Source organism: Mycosphaerella populi pn0402 (assembly GCA_002153405.1). NCBI lineage: Eukaryota > Fungi > Ascomycota > Dothideomycetes > Mycosphaerellales > Mycosphaerellaceae > Mycosphaerella > Mycosphaerella populi. Next base: position 5,447 of record KZ119140.1, read on the forward strand.
GAGTGCAATTCCGTCTGCACGCGTGGGCTCAGAGCCGATGGGTGAATTTTCAGGGAAATCTGTGCCGAAAAGGGATGTCGTTGCCTCGCTACTTCTGCTTTCTTCTCCCTTCATGCCCTTGGGCTCGTCTCCGATAATATCGTTAAGCGCGGCCCCCATAGTTTCAAGGACTTGGTTTTGCGTGGGATCAGAATCCCCATGTTGTGAATCCTTTCCCAAGCTGTGAGTCGATGTAGCAAGATGATCAGAGTCATAGTCATCACCGAAAAGAGGGGCAGATCGATCGGAGTCAATAGACCGACGAGGCGAGTCATCATCATCAAAGAGCTTGCCCATCCCCCGAACATCACTCGAAGAGACAGCTGCTCTTCGAAGATTCTTGAAAGGCCGTCCTGTTGGCTGCGCGCCCGTTCGTACAATAAGAGGAGGCAGGGGCCTTCGCTCTGGTGGGTTCGCAGAAACAGGAGCTGGAGAGGAGCTAAGAGGCGGCACTGCCTGAGAGCCCGAGGCTTCATCCGACGCTAAGTACTTCCAGTATAGGTCCGAGTCTTTGAATTTCGGGTAGTATACATTCTCCATCTGCTCAAATACAGCAGATTGGGTTGATAAAACCACGGTCCGAGCCTTTCGGTATTGCTCGGTAGTGGCACGCTTGCCTGCACTTAAGAAAGCTTTGACAGCCCGACGAGATTCTTCAGCGACTTTAAGCTCTGGTTTCGAAAGATAGGTTTCACTGAGAAGAGCCAAATCATTCCTATCCGAAGATGTCCATGAGGCTGATGAAGATGAGGAATCACCGCCAAAATCGTCTTCCAACGGATTTCTAATCCCATCAACTACAATCCAGTACTGAACCAAATGCATCAGGTTTTGACGATCCATGTACTCCATGAAATATGACAGCCCAGCAGAGCTGTGCAGTACATCAACAAGTGAAGATTCCTGCCCTGTAGGGCTAGCATCCTGGCCCGGCTGTGTGGGTGCTGCTGTAGCTATCTGAGAGGGCTCCCCTGAAGTTGAAAGCTTGGCGACTTTTTGATCTAGGACTCTTTTCCCAGTTTCAAGGCGTTTGATGTAGACTTGGTCCTGCCCTTCCACCATGGTCTCTCGCTTCAGTTGGCTTGAAACAAGGGCTCTGAATCGTCGGGCATCTGAGAGATTGTTGCAGCGTCTAATGGCTCGCACAAACCGCTCGAATGATCGTTCAGAATCATTCGCACTAAGCTTTGGGAAAGACTGGCCTCGTTTCGATTTGGGCACGGGCGAAGCATGTTCATCCAAAGCAGCCCGAAGCTTCCGTACGGTTTTACGGTCTTGAAGGGTTGTACGGCCATACATCTCCATCAATTGGTTCCATGTATCAGGATCTGACAGGGCCGACATTGCAGGGAACAGTACCGCGCATGCAATTATCTCACGGATCAGGACAGACACAATTCTGCTTTTGAGGACGCTTTCGGGGAATAGCCGGGGCAACAGGCCCACAGCAATCTTGCGAAGGTAATCCTGTTGGACAGTCTTCTGGTCTGTAGAGGAGAGCGCCACGGCCGGGTGGAGGCGGCCTTCGCGAAACTTGTTCGCAATAGCCAAATCTAATTCTTCGGATTCCGTAACATTTCGATCGAGATTACGCCCGCGAACTGAGCGCTCAGCCACATCAAATTCCTTCAAGTGGGCGGTCATAATTGGGAAGATGCGGGAGACGACCAGGGATATCAGGTCTTCTGCGAGGAGCCGATCTCGAAAGCTTTCAAGCGCAACCCGGATCACACGATCAACTTCGTTGCCAAATGTCGGGTTTGGACTGATATGACAGTACCATGTCGATATGAAGTCTCTAGTGATAAGAGACAACAGCTCGTCTAACGCTTCGGACACCACAAAAGATTGGGGGTATAGTGGCCGTGGCTGATATCGGACAGTCCTCCGCACATTGAACACCTCCTTACGCCAATTGCTGGCTCTCACAAAGGCTAGCGAAATCTTTCGTGGCCCCTGACGAGTTTCATCTCTTGTTCGGCGAGTAAGCACCACTATAGCCAGGGATCCGGCGGAAGATAGTACTGCCCCAGCGGCCAACGCATATCCCAAGTAGCGAAGAAGGGGCCACCAGTGTACCACAAGCCCCCAGGCAATGAAACCAAAGGCCCCAGCTAGTAGAAGCTCGCGACGATGAAGGACCATTCTCCGCAGACACGCATGAGAGCTCCACGTCTCATGACGATCAGTCGGGTACTGTTCTAAAAGGGAGCTGGGCCCGGCATTGGCGACTTGGCAACGCTCTAGCTGGGATGACAATCGAATAGGTCCAATTATTCAAGAGGTCTGAAGTTGCGCAGGGAATTCCACAGCAGAGAAGGGGGGTGGCGCATATGGCATCGATGATCTCCAAATCATTGAAACCCACAAGTCCCGTGACGAGTGGGGAAGAAACCCAACGTCACTTTGTTTACTTAAGCGCGACCTCCTCTTCTTTTCTTTTCTGGTTTTCAATTTCCCCCTCGTTCGACGCATCTCGACTGCTCTCGACTGTTTCACTCGCACCCATTTCTCGAAGACATACAACATGGCCAGCCTGAGCGACTTTGTTGACTTGTCACCCACTTCTTTCTTAGGTACGTAGGATCCGCGCGACTGATCCTTCTCCACATTTTCATACGATCCTTGCAAACTGACTTACTATAGTGGCCGTGGCTTCAATTGCATTCAATCCTATTTTCTGGAAGTAAGCGAAAAGCATGGTCGTCAGCTCAGGGTGCAAATTTGACTAACCCCCTCTTCTTTTGCAGCGTCGCTGCTCGCGCAGGCAAGTCGTATTCTGCCCCGCCCAGAAAAAGCGGGCCTCGTACTTTTAAAACTGCAGCTAACATGAGACAACCAGAGTACAACAGTCACATCTTGACCCGCATCTTCGGTGGAGCGTACAACGGCTGTTACTTTTTAGCAGTCGTGATCTTCTCGCTGGGAATCGTGCGGGATCATATATACCAGCTCGCCCTCGATGACCAACCTTTCTATGCGCCAGTCCACCAGCCTATTCTAGGAGGCATTTTGTTTGCCACGGGATCTGTTCTCGTCCTCTCAAGCATGTGGGCTCTGGGTGTTACCGGGACTTATCTTGGCGACTACTTTGGCATTCTCATGGATGCTCCCGTTACTGGCTTTCCCTTTAACGTGACTGGTTCCCCGATGTACTGGGGAAGCACCCTGAATTTCCTCGGAGTTGCGCTATACAAGGGCAAAGTAGCAGGTATCTTGCTTACTGCCGAGGTATTCATCGTTTACTGGTTTGCTCTCAAGTGGGAAGAGTAAGTTCGAGCCCTGCAAGAGGTATCAGCACCTCAATCAAAAGTACACCCACTAACTCTATCCACACCAGCCCTTTCACTGCAGAGATCTACGCAAAGCGTGAGCGCGAGCGCGCCAAAAAGCAAGGCGGCAAGAAGCAGTAAACAACATCCATGTATGATACGGTTGGCTGGAACATTCAACATCCACAATCTACAAGATGCCTAAGCCAAGGCATCGAATTCCCATCATCGTGATCCTAGGAGTACTGCCAGAACAATGGAGATGGCAACTCACATCACACGGATGCATCCGAATCTTCAACGATACTGGAAAAGTAAACGATAGACTTTTGCTTTGCCCGACGACCCTTCCGGGCACTAGAGCGCGTATTGCTCATTTTCACACCCTCATGCGACAATCCACCCACTGCGACAACACCCGATGCTCCTGACTATTCTAGTAGTACGACTATGCATAGCGGTTTCTTTTTTTTCTGCCCCAGCGCGATAGTAAGGACTGGCGTCCGAGCTTCGGATTACTTGTTTTCTTAATGTCTGCTCTTGAAGACGAGAATGCCTAAGCTCTTTGTACATACAAGCTAGATGGTATTGATTCATCAAATAAAAAAAAAAAAGCTAAATCCTACTCAACGCCTATGAATCATGATAAACTAAGATTGAATGAAATAAATGCATTGATGAAACATTGAACAATCCATGTTCCAAAGGGTATATTTAACACCACCGAGTTTTGCCGGAGTACATAGGATCGGCGAGACGAATGGACTGAAAACCACCAACACCGCGCTAATGGACCGAAGAGTAGTCAGACAGAACAAAACAACAAGAGGAAGCCAGCAGAAAACAAAGACGAAGCGGAATTAAGCTCTCCGTCGGCCCCTTTTAGCAGTTGTGCGACTGTCGTCAACAACAACCTCTCCTTCCTCGTCATCAGTTCCTTTCTTGAGGTCCTCACCCTCGGCAAGACCCCATTTCTCACGATCATACCAGTCCTCACCGTCGCTCATTTCGCCGACGTGTCCTTCGGCCTTGCACCATTCCATGACATCAGATTTCATGTGGCACGCACGGAAAAGCGAGTCTAGCATATGCTCGAAACCACGAACAGTTTCTTCCTGCTTCTGTACGTAAGACCACAGAAGGCGGCGCGTTTCTTCGGCTTCGTTGGGAGGGAGACCGAAGTTCGCATCGGGTCTCACACTATCCGGAATGAGGAATAGTGGGTGTGGCGTTAGAAGTGAGCTCGCAGAATCTGCGGAGAAGGCTAGGGACTGCATGTCGTCATCTTGAGGATTGGAAGCATTGGCCTGGGCTCGCGTAGTCATGCGGCGAGGAGGCTCCGGCGAAGAGCCGTCCTGCATTTCTGCATCATGCGCAAGGTCCTCTTCATGGTTCGCTCTGTTCTCTGCGTCATGATTCACATTTTCTCCGTCCTTTCTTGTCTCTATTTCATTATCACCGACGCCTGCATCGCCCACCGTATGGTTTGACTCATCCGCTGACTTAGGATGAGGTGGAAGATCGTTCACGCCAGCATCGGCTTCCTCTGATTTGAGCACCTTGTGTTGATCATGAGTGTCATTGTTGGTCTGTTCACTGGGAGCCTCAGTGTTCATATCCACATCAGTGTCAGCCTGGAGTTGTGCTTCGGTCTGTGCATGCAAGTCCTTAGCAATTGACCCATCTGGCTGGGCGACTGTATGGCCATTGATAGAGGAGCTACCGGCGAAATTCGAGTTCTGTTGGCCATTACTTAAGTCAGGCAGATTTTCAGCCGCCTTGGGTTCGAATATGTATCGGTCTTCGGGTGTCTCCACGAGCCCACAAGGAATCCAAGTAGCGTCGCCGACAAATTGCTGATGAAGATTTCTAGCACGCCACAGGAGAGCCTTTTCTTGGCGGAGCTTCCCATCAACTGCTGCCATCATGTGCTCCAGGGCACGCGAAGTGTAAGGCTGGGACAAGGAGGGGTGGGTTGGGAGTTCGGAGGGATGCTTTATTGGGCACAGGAGCGCTGTGAAGAGTCAGAATGATGCATGTATACAACGAGACTGGGGAGCCGGGATATCGGTATACTCACTTTCCAATGGTACACCACCAAATGGGTTTTCCTCCGCCGCAGCCGCGTCCGTCTCAGAATCTTCATCCTCCTCCAAAAGTTCATCACCCTCCGAGTCATAGCGAATTGGGTTTCTTTTCAAGATCCGACGTGTATATCCTGCATGTTCGACTGTCTATTTCCAGAGAAACAATCAAAGTCAGTCATTGGGGTCTTCCCCACCGCCCCGGTGTAAGCCTTGTCAAGGCTTGACGAGTGAAAAATACCCACCTCTCGATAGAATTCCTCTGCATTTATATATCCCAGTGCACCTTCCCGAACATACTTCGCGTTCGCTCTCATTTTATGTCCGCGGTTGGTAGGCTGGGTAATAGGGTCGTCAGGACCGGAATCTGTGTCGCAGACTATCAACGAGTATTCTTCGAGTATCTCCCCGCAATCAACATACCTTCACGCTCCCTGCGGAGAGCTCTTTTCATGCCGATGATTGTTTCGGCAATCAGGGCTGCTTGAGTCGCCATGGTTGTGAGACTGACGGCTATGCCGGATTATGCCCGTGGGGAAAGGTGTGGGGGGACAGATCAAAAGAGGATAAACCCAGTTTTTGCTAATAACGAGAGTAAATAGCAACCTTGGAAGATACTCTGGCGCAATCTTTTTGCCAGAACGTGAGACTTCCAAAGGCAAATCACGACCGTAGAACTGCACGAGCGGATGTGACGAAGCTCACGGAGGAGCTGCGACAGTGCCCGATCAACACTAGCCGCTTTGGGAAGGCGCCTTGATAATGAGGGTCACATGATTTGACACTTATCAATGATATCTACATCTGTAGCTGGTGTGTCTGGACCTGGTCGAGGATGCTTCAATTCATTAATTAATCTTAGTTAAAGCATTAAATACCAGTTAAGCAGATATTTTATCATCAACCATGACTTCGTGGTCAGAAGAGGCTAATAGTGAGCCTCCAAGCAGCAAACATTTATCCTTGCGTCCTAGATACGCGGCATAAGTACGCCGGTGATATAGCATTTAGATGTTTTAGGATGCTGCAAATTGATCAAAATATTTAAGATTTAAGAAAAATTGTATACTCTATAATATAGATATATCAGCTATCTATCTAACCTAGACTAACTACTTGCCATTCTCATCCTCCTAGACAAAATCCCGGTCAGCCATTATAGCAATTTCTTGGGGCCGAATTACTCCAACAACAAGGTCTAATCGACCCTCTAAACTAAGAAGACGATTGAGATAAATTCGAAGTTATGGCGTAGGTTGAAATTAAGAAGTCTAAATATTACGGAGAAAGTTAGCGGGCCACTGACTGCGCACAAGCAGTCATTCTTCTGTGGATGAATCCTGTGGGATTCAAAAGCCGACATTTATCCGTACATGACACAGATCTCGACCTCGATCTTACACAGATACCATACAGCTAGTAATTCAGTTACGCAGTCGTGCAGATGATGCAATATGTAATAACTCGTGGGAACGGACATCGTACGCTAAATACATCTCATGACGCTCAAACGAATGCTTTACGGAAGACATGGACAGGGACAAAAACCCAGCCTCAATCATCGGCATCAACCCATACTAAAATACCCTTCTTATCAGCGCGCATGTCACCAGTAGGCAGGACACGTAAGGTTTTGTTGAAGTACGTATCCACAATGACCAGCTGGGGCTGGATCCACAGTCCACGGCGGTGAGCAAGGAGCCTATATCGAACAGTGTGGCGACTCAACGGGACGAGTTGGACGACGGTTGACTTGGGGCCACTGAAGGCAAAGTGCTCGCTGGCATCCATCATCAAGTTGAAAGTGAGGAAGTAGGTGGACGGATTCTCCAGCGTGTAATCCAGCTCGATCATACCAGGCAGGTCTGGCGAGGCAGTCGAGGAGGCGAGGACTCGCGGCTCGCCCATAGGTACAACAAAGCGCGGGATATCAAGGGTAGATATAGTCACGTTTTCTGCGCTGTTGGGATCATCGGAAGCGCGACGCCAAGCAATCTCCAATGCCACGTTGAGTGTAGACGGCCTCCGGTCTCCAAGTGTAAGTTTCTGTAGATCAAGGAAGAAATTGGACTCGCGCAGCTCTTCTGTTGCGATATGCGGGGCTTCTGGGCTGACGAGACTCTCGGGCTCGATGTTGCAAGTGGTACCACCATCCAAATTCAAAAGCTTCAGAGACATCTTGTTGATTATAAGTGGCTCCATGGCAAATGAAACTAGCTTTGAATTTAAGCACCACCGTTGCGCGAGGCCCCCGGGAGCGGAAGCCGAATCTTCACCAATGAGATTATCGTCTACGGCAAAAAAGTTAGGCCATGGCTGGGTGTGAATTTGCGGGTTGAACTCGTAGTTCGCTTCGAATGGGCGTATAAATGATAGATCCACAGCAATTGTCTTGCTTATAGGCGTTTGGACATCGGAAACCAGGTGGTAGACAACAGAAATCTCCAACGTGTATTTCACTACATCCTGGGTATTCTGCAAGACAACAACGATATCTTGATCGGAAGAAGATTCCATAGGACCAACGATCCGTGACAAGAAATGAGAAGGTTCGCCCACGGTGGAAGGATTCGTCGAATCAAGAGGCTCAGAGGTCTCTTCTGAATCAAGCCAGTTGAGTTCTGTTGAAGACACCGAGCCTCCAAACAATCGAACTTGAGCCGTAACGTCAGCGGTCTCATCCTCTTCGTTATGGATGCCGATTTTCAGAGGAACACGTTCGTTGGTGTAATATGTTTCTCTCAGATTCGGTGTTGACAGACGGATATTGGGAGGCTTTGGCATGATTTTACATCGCCCGGGATCACGATCCTTGCCAACTGGTCGCCGAGAAACGCCTGTCTTAGTCTGTCGCCACCACTTTGGTTGAACAGATACGTTATCAGTCATCACGTAAGTTAGATCAAACTTCTCCTCCTCAATCAGCAAGGCTATGGAAGCAACTTGCGCTTCACCAGCCTCGCGAGGAATACAAGTGATATTGAACACTTTAGTCTGAGAAGGCCCAATAGTCAAGTCTGCCACGCCGATCAATGGGGACAGACCGCTAGTTGGAGATTGGAGCGGCGCATCACCTGGACTGCTGGGCTCGCGAAGAGATACCGAGGAAATGCTGGAGGGGGTTTTGACGTCTGAATCTTTGTTATGATCAGATTGAAGCTTCACTGGTCGAAGACACCCCTCAAATACAAGTTTAACCTCAGAAAGCTTGATCGGGGCTGAGAACTTCTGAGCTGATGAGGAAACTGTGAGCTGAGCCTTGAGGGGCTCTCCCACATTTCCTTCTGACTTTTCGAAGATAAGCGAAGTAGTTACTGTCAATGAATAATTAGAAAAGCGTCGATTTGAGCATTGAGTGCACTTACAGGTCGTGAGGATATCTCCACCCGGAAGAACGACAGAGGGTTTGGGCTTCTCAGCAGGAAGGTCTTCGAGGCTCTTGTGTATATCATAATTCCAGTTGGGATTTGGCAGAAAGACTGGAACGTAAAGTTAGGGCTAATAGTCATGGGGATGCTGTTTCAGAACATTTTACCTTCGTGTAGAAGCTCCCAATCCACACGCAATACAGTCTCACTATCCTGTACCTTGAGGGCACACTCTCTTAAAGCCCATCCAAAGCTTTCCATCATAGGCCACCATCCAGACTGGCGCCAGGTAAGAGATGTCCAGCAGGAACGGAGGACATCGTAAGCTTGGGACCATGATCCGATACGCATATATTCGCGAGCGATCTCCAGGCTCAAGCTCTCCACCTTGCGGGTTTGACTTTGCTTTTTAAACTCCTCAAGGCCGGAATGTAGGGTATCCAAAATCAGGCGCGAGTGATCGAAGCCGCCTTCTCCAGAATGAGGAAATTCATCGTGGGGTTCCGGTGCGAGGTAAGTATCATACAGGTAGTTTTTGCTAGCGACTTGGGAGGCATGTGAATTATCTGGAGGTAACCGATCCTCTGCAGGTATTTGTTCGGCAAGCGCTCGTCGTAGTTTTGCATGTTTTGCTGATCGATCATACCAATAACCTTCATGGTGCAGAAGCTCCCATGGATTTACTAATTGGTTTGGGGGAATGGACCTCTCTGGTGGACTGTAAATGGTAGAGGTCTCCAACTCTTCAGGGGAGGATATCAGAGAAATCTCAGCACGCCGAATAAGTTGCGCCATTACCAAGGACCATCGAGCTTCCCAAGCTTCCCAGCCGTAGCTTTTGCTGCCTTTCCCCCGTCTGTCGAGGATATCTTTGGTGCGCATTCTATGGTCCACCCAAAGTCGTGTAGCAGCGGTTGTCTGGCTGGTCCACAGAAGACAACGAATAATTCGAATTGCTAGAGCATCGCCTAGAAGGCGTGCCTCGTTGAAGCGATGATTCCATCCTGCAATATTCTCAAAAACTTCTTGGCCAAACAATGTATTATATGCACTCTCATAGTTGCGACAAGCGGCATCCATTTCTTGGCGAAATTCGGCAAACAGTCCCAGTTTGAACTCATATCGGACATTCCATCCTTGGAAAGACAGGGTCTGGGATGTCCCTGTTGTCGGTGGAGCCGTGGGTGGAGGAATGGTGCTTCGATTCCGCTTGCGCCGAGCATGCTTTGACAGATCACGATAGTATTCCACGACAGATGGCTGAAGAAGCGAGAACAACGATTTCGAGAATTCCTTTAGTTCGGAGGTTGTGGCGTCGGGAGGAATGATGAAAATCGACTGTTGGTCCGCCCTTTGACCTGGCCTTTTGTCCAGGGTTTGGTCCAAGTTTGTACCACGTCTGATCCCCGCAACACGGTCATCAATCTCCCCCTCGTAGCCTCTATCTCCATCTTCTGAAATCAAGACAACGACGAACCGGGTCTTGAACCCAGATGCAAACCATTCCTTCTTCAGAGAGTTAATTTCAATCTTCAATTGATTGTCTCGTAATGAATTCATGTTGGGATCGAGCGAAAAGGGGAAGAAGTTGATCACTGCGGCGGGGACTATTTCTTGATGCTTCGTCACCCAAAGCGGGGTGAGCAGCCCATCAGGAAAAGTGGGAGACCCTGGTGTTAGGGGGGATATTGGGGAGTGAAGAACATATGGTGTCGAGGAAGTAGTATGGGAGGCTGAGGACGGGCTTGCTGGTGGGGAGGTTTGCGGGGGTTCTGCCTTGCGAGGAGGAAGCTGGTACGACTGGGGAGATCGTTAGCCAAGACAGGTTATGATTGCCAGATAACAAAGATGCAAGACCTACCCGACCCGTGCTTTTGATCTTGAGCCCTACATATGGAGGAGACGCAGGCCCATTTGAGCCAGCGACTGGCTTCCAGGGATTCTGAGAGGCATCTTCTTCTAGGAGCACTGTTCGCAAATTCTCCGCCACGGCCCCGCTTACAGGTGGGAAATCTGAGAAGACCGTGGGACCCTTCTCAACCAGCAGAGGATATTCAGCAGCAGCTTCGGACGGCGCTTCAGTGCTTGCCTCGAGCCCTGATAAGAGGACTAGAGGAAGGTTGTGGTTGACGTAGTCTTGGGGATATGCGTCCATTGCGGACGGCGGCTTGGAATTCAGACTTGGATCACCACATCTCTGACTCTCAAATCGCCAAGGCCGGTCATAGAAAGCATCCAGAGGGAAAACAAGAGGACAAATGAATCCGATCTAATCAACAAAGGCGGACAACACCAGAGTCCAACGGTCAACTTACTGCCGCCTCCCCGCAGGCGGTCAGGCTGATACTTGATTGTGCTTCTAGAAGCGATAGAACTCTTCAGTTAGGCTTGGACTGGAATAACCTTGGAAGTTTAATTATTTCCCTTGGAAAGAGTAGAAGGATCAAACGGGTGTATAGATTGGGTATATACAAATAGAGAGTTTGAAAACTATGTATCGGTTGACAACGACTTACAAGGCCACAGTTTATCTTTTAGGGTTTGAAGGAGGAGAAATATATAAACGTCCACGGGTGGCTCGTAACCTTAGAAGATCGAACCGGACTCCAGACATGGGTACCTACCTAGGTAACTTCACTGGGTCCAATGCGGTTGCAATAAGGTTCTACTTGCACGAAAACATGCAGCCACTCTGGAGATGCGTCTTTGTCCCGTAGCTGGATGAGCCTCCACTTACGTCAAAGAGAAGATCACCGATTGTCCAGGATCATGAGTAGTCCAAGCTCCCGGGTCTAGCGTGGCTGTCAGCGCTGTTCAAAGGTACCTAGGTACCAAAGGTTGGGGCTCCAACCTTGGAAAACGGCAAATGCACATGGAGGATTGACTAGACACGTGGGAGCCTTCAACGCTTCCCACACCTGCGCACTTTCCAGGTTCCAACCATTCCATGTTCTACTCTGTATCTGCATGAAGGCCGATCAGATCGTGCCCCCAAAGCCAAACCCCCCGAATCAGGCCTGAGTCCTCCGATTGTGACCCATGATTGGATCCATGGCTCATGGCTATCACTTCCCAAACGGGGACTGAACACAAACCAGTGGGAAATTGGGATCCATCAGTGGAGAACTAATACAAACCTCTCCCCAGTCTAAGGCCTCGAAAAAAACAGATGGGATGATGTTCACACGACTCAGCTTTCTCCTATTTCCCTGACTTCAAATTTCTGTCCTTTTTCTTTTCCGTCCTTATTTTCTCATCCCCTCGTTTGCAACCGTTTCACACCCTTTTGTCTTATCTATCCTGCACTCTGCTTCCCCCACTTCGAGACGTGGAAAAAGTAAGGGGTTCGTTGCTAGGACCACTCCCTGCCAGCGACCCGCCCGCGCAAACTGCATCTAATTCGCCTGCAGATGATGCGTGCTCCCCTCACCCATTGTCTATCGTGTTGATCCCAGGTAGTTATTAAGGGTCGGAATAAATAGTTGCGGCTCCATAGGGGAGAACCTTGGAACTATTGAACGCCATGCAGCTTAACGAGGGTGCTCCGGCACTCCCCAAACCCGCCGAGTCGGCCCTGCTCAGCCGTCGGCGTCGGCGCAGGTCTCTCCCTGGCCGACAGGGTGCGGATCCAACATCGCCAGAAGTTATCTCGTCGTTGATCTCGTCCCTGTCGACTATCTCGGTGCCCCTGAACTCCCACTTCGACAATATCCCGCGAATTGACTCCAAGGGTTCCAAGGACTCTTCTGATCCTGGCTTGCCTGAAGTCCCCCACACTGCGCCGTGTTTCACTATCCCTCCTTCGCAGCAGGATGGCTTTGGCTTGAGAATAGGGACGCACTGGGGGGAAGAAGCTCAACCAAGTCCATTCTTGCATCCGGATGATGCTGCGCTCCCGCCTGTCATTCGCATGGCTAGAGCGCCACCGTCCCCAAAGACACCTCGATCACCTCGTTCTCCTCTTTCGCCAAAGTTCAAACCCTTCAAACCTTCTGAACCATCCCAACGGCCCGCATCGCGCGACTCCTTCGCGTCAGTAAGGGCCCCCGAAGATAAAGTGTTCGGCACGATCAGTACAGAGCCCGGTCCACGTCTCGGAACCGCTGTCAGCACTGCTTCTAACGGATCCGGACGAACTAAGAGTCTCAAGGGCCAATTTGGACTGCTCAAGCGTTCTTCTTCGCGTGAATTCACCAACGAGACCGATACCCAGGTTGATCGCCTGCGCAAGTCGAATAGCCTGAACGAGACAGCAAGACAGAACAACACCCTACACAGTCGAGCTAGTATACGGTCGGTGCAGTCTATGGCGAACGTCGTCGAAGAGGCTGGCCCTAAGTACTCGGGCGATGAGATCTTGTCTAACACGCCCCCTGCTAGCGACCAAGCCTCGCTTCAGGGAACGCCAGATGCTTTGAACAATCCTGGTGGCATTGGAAGCGGACGAGTCATTCCCACACGCGATTCTTCTTTGCGACACCGACATAGTCAATCGTCCAGCTCCAGAAGGCAGAGATCGGCCCGCCACAGCCGTTACTCTTCTACCGCGAGTAGAGACTCGATTGGGGAGAATGGCCTTCCGGGATCAAGCAATGACGCAGAGCAGGTGACCAAGCGAATTCAAGAGTTGAAAGATCAACAGCAGAAAATCAAGATGGAGCTAGGCGCTGATGACAGTCCCGGGAAACGTCCAAATCACGTTTCAAAACCAACCAAGCCATCACGCAGCTCCAGTCAAGTGGATCAAACTCGTGGCACCCAGAATGGCACCCCCACTGATCGTCCAGTTTTGAATGAAAGCGCTCCTTCCCCGTCAGTTATGACTGGGAAGAGCCGAACCTCTAAGACCTCATCAAAACAAAATACATACGCCCCTCAATTGTCTAAAGCTCTTCCCGAGACGCCCGAATATGAGCATACAAAGTATCACCGCTCCCAGGATCCCATGACTCCGACAAGAAACCACGGCCGTTCACCCTCTATCCCGACTTTAGGCCGGTCTTCAACCAACCATGAAAGGCCCTCGAGTGCAGACTCAATTGATCTCGCTGTCGGGGAATACGTCTTCTCCCCCAAACTGACTCAGAAGGTCATGCATCCTACATCTGGCCGAACCATAGCATTCTCAGAAGTTGGCGACCCCAAGGGCCATGTTGTTTTGTGTTGTCTCGGCATGGGTCTCACCCGCTACCTCCCCGCATTTTACGACGAACTAGCGCGTACCCTAAACCTGAGACTGGTGACTCTTGACCGACCAGGCGTAGGCGAGAGTGAACCTCACAAAATTGATGAACCAAGCACCCCGCTAAGCTGGCCCGACGACGTTGCCATTGTATGCAACTACCTTCGCGTGACCAAATTCTCCATCCTCGCCCATTCAGCCGGCGCGATCTACGCGCTCGCAACCGCACTGCGAATCCCACAGCACATTCGAGCCCGAATCCACCTTCTAGCTCCATGGATCCCTCCATCCCAACTCTCCAGCATTGGCTCTCAAAAAGAGCCAGCCCCCAACAACGCCGTTCCCTACTCACAACGCATCCTTCGTGCCCTGCCCACATCTCTTCTCAAGGTAGCCAACACCAGTTTCATGAGCGCCACAAGCGCAAGCATCACAACAAGTCTTCCAAAATCGCCCAAACGAGCCAAACGCAAGGCCGCAAAAGAAGTACCCCCTCCAGAAGCGGAATCCCCCGCCCTACAGCTTACTCTAAGCCTCAACGGCAACGCCCAAGAAGACCCAGCTCCGCTAGGTGGCGCAAAAAGTCTCAATAGCTCTCGAAACCCGCACCGCAGAAGCGACACCACGCTAGGATCCCGCGCCAAGTCTCCCGAGGAGGAACGCGAACGCCAGCAAGACTACGACACCCGCCTCACTCACAAAATCTGGGAACTAGCCACTACAAACGCAAACCCAGCAGTCGACCTGCTAATCTGCCTCGAGCGCCGACAGCCCATTGGCTTCCGCTACGTGGACATCACGCGGTCTGTGGTCATCCACCACGGCAGCAAAGACACGCGGGTGCCCGTCGATAACGTCCAATGGCTCGGCAAGACGATGCGGCGCTGCGAGGTCCGCGTCCTCGAGGGTGAAGGCCACGGACTCATGGCCTCGGCTGGCGTAATGGGCAGCGTGCTGACCGAGATCGCCAAAGAGTGGGAAGACTGGACGACCATTGTGCAGGGCAAACGGCGCGCCGCGAACCCGCACGCTGCCAGGCCAGGCGTCCCAGTCCATGCTTGATCACATGATGAGCATTTGAAAAGCTTCAATGTCCCCTTTATGTCCTGATGATTGGTCGATAGACCATCATGTTTACATCTACCACCTACCCACTGCCACCTAATGTCTTCTCTCTCTTTTTTTTTTTTTCTTCTCTTTTTTTCAAACCTCCTTCTCCCGTCCGCAGCTGGAACTGTGGGCATTCTGCACGATTTATCCTGACCTGACTTTACCTTACCTTATTCCCACCACTCCTTTTCTTGCACACGTTACTCCTTATACTTACTACATATAAACTTAATCGCGGCCGATGAATGCCTGTCTATGGATTTCTGATGTGGAAATGCCCGAGATCCAAAAGCATTGTGAATTAGCAAAATACCCATCTTTTTAAGCTTGTTCAATTCAATATAGTCTCACCAAAACAGACCCAAAGAAAAAATCTTGTAATAATGTGATTGGGAGCGCAACCAAGATGTCAGAGGGGGTGGGCATTGACGAAATGCAGTGAGATATTGGAGAGGAGCAGGAACAATGCTAGCGACGAGATAGAAAGGGGTTAGTGAAAAGAACATCAACAGATCTCCTATCGTCAAAGCTTGTTCAGATGGTCCGGTGGAAACGCATGACTTCTTGGTCTAACCCTCATCTCAGGTGGTAACCAGGCCTGGGAAAGAGCGAATGAGCAACTGGGGGGTGGGTGGCATCTCGGTGTCTCGAGGTATAACTTTGGGGCCGAGGGTTGTAGGCTAAACGCCTACTTTCTTTTTTGAAAAATTCTTCATAATGATACCGTACAGCTAATGTTCCATAAAATTCCAAAAAAGAATTGATTTAATTCAAATGGTTGAACTACAGGTGCGGCGGGAGGTGTTCGTGATGGACAACGATTTGCAGTCGTGAAGCTTCGAAATCATCCATATTTTGGCAGAAGTTATCTGGGGGATTTTGGAGGGCGTGGGTTCGACTCAAAGACCCAGCGCTTTTCCATTCCAAAATTAAATAAATTTTGATACTTTTACGAGAATATCTGACACATTATTCAGTTATGGATGTGGCAGCCTACATTTCATATTTTTCGGCTATGATGAGCTTCTGAAGTGGTATTGCACCCTGCCTAGTAGTTTAGCTTCCATGATTTTGTACTTCACACCTTAGTACTTAGTGCTAGCAAACTTTGCCAACAAGCGCAGTAACAACACTTCCAAGGTTGGAACATTGAAACCTTGGAATGATTATAGTCGCCTGAATGCACCTGGATATATTGAGTAGATATGCCCAGAATATACAGACTAACAACGACCTCGGGATTCAAATCCCGTAAATCAAATCGTTCAATCTGTACACAGTATTGCAAAATATCCCAGGCTCGTGCTCCGTACCTAGGTATGAACTGCTCTGCACAAAAAATGGCTTTAGCCCATTGAACATATACGTGAGTACAAGAACAAAAGTACGGCTGCGGCTTACTCGTTCGGCCCTCGTATTTGTAAAGCTTAAGCACGTCCAAGCACTGGGTCCTGTACTCAGGGATGGCCTTCCCCCCCTGGAGCAGGTACCTCCTGAGTCTTGTAACGCCAGAGAGGACCTCCTTTTTGACTATAATAAACACCGAAACTAGTCCCCACTAAATTTACAACAAAGATTCCCACCCAGGTGCCCTCACCAGGATTATTGGAAGCCCCGTATACGGTACGCGCTGGATCGGCGGAGTCTTGGCGCGCGGCACCACTTTCACGTTCCGTCTTGGTCGCGCGGACCAAGCCTGGGCCCTCTTCCCATCTTATACAACTCCTCCACCTCGAGGACAAACAACCAAATATGCCTCCTCCACAACGGCGCGGAAAGCTCATCACGATCGCAGTGATTGCGATCGTGTTCTTCCTGTACTACTACTCGGTATGACCCCCCCATAATACGAGACCGGGGAAGATAATAGTGCGACCAGGCTAATGAGAAATAAAAATGACCAGGGCGAGGGCAACAGCGTCCAGAACCAACAATTCTACAAGTCTACCCTCGAAGCAATGCGGGAGCAGGAATCGGCCAGGCATTCAGCCACAAAAGAAAAGATCAAGGAGGCCATGGCTAGACCCCAAGCCAAGACACACGACGAAGGGTTCAAGAAGGTCGAGAAGCCAGCCATTCCACCATCGCATGATAAGACGCAGGAAGAACAAGAGCTTGAAGAGATATCGATTGCGGGGCGAACAAAAATGACCGTTCCCAAGAAGGGATCGCAGGATGCGCTGGCCAAGGCTGAATTGGACGTCGGGTCGCCTCCGAAGCAGAAGACAGAGCCAAAGACAGACGAGCAGATTGAAGCCGATGAAAAAAGGGCGCGAGAGGCCGAGGCCAAGTCTGAGCTGAACCTCATTTTGAAGAAAGCACCCGGTACGTTATTATCAATTCCTGTGGGGAAAGACCCCGTGCCCCCCTGGCTCGATAACAATGAAGAGTTTCGACTAATGTTTCTCCATCTCTAAAGTGGTCATATTCTCAAAATCCTACTGCCCCCATAGCAAGAGAGCCAAGCATATCTTGCTCGAGGGATACGAAATTTCGCCGAAGCCGCTTGTTGTGGAATTGGACCAGCACCGTCTCGGCGTGGAACTCCAGAGCCTGCTTGGAGAGACTACGGGACGTCGCACGGTGCCAAATGTTTTGGTGAGCGGCAAGAGTATTGGAGGAGGAGATACCATCGCTTCCTTGGACCAGAGCGACAATTTGGCGTCGACACTGAAGCAATATGGCGGAAAATGGCTGACAGAGGTTTCTCAAGGGCCTGGCAAGGGCCAATAAACGCGCATGTTGAGAATATAGGATGTCCTGGAGGCTTTTTTCTGGTTCGGCGTTTCTTCAGTTCTTGTATAATGTAAATAGCTATTTGGATTAGTATCAGGGCAAGATCTGAGACAGATCATCGCGCAAATACACGGTACATATCGATGCAAACCGAGCAAACAGGAGATACGCACGTGATGATAAGAAATGAGTCAGCAGTCGATAAACAACCCTACGCTAACCCCAAAGTGGATCTAAGCGACGCACAATCCCGTGACGGCAAATTCGCTCCACCAACTACTGGAACATCGATTTTTGATCCTCCCGACAACGACAATTCACCCCCTCCGGCCAATTCCACCCAGCAGTCAAGATGCGGTACAT
>MWPW01001087.1:0-38830 GCA_002153405.1 Mycosphaerella populi pn0402
CCCCCGCCGCCGCCAACCTCTCCATCTTATATTCCATCATGGAGCCAACCTCGCGGGCAGACAGGCCGTATCAGCGGACATATAAGGCATGTATTCCTTGCCGGCAGCGCAAGGCCAAATGCGACCTGGGGGTCGGTCCAGATGGGTTACCGATCGGACCGCCTTGCGCGCGATGTCGCAGGGAGATGAGGGATTGTGTTTTCCCGGAAAAGAGAGCATGGGAGAGGTCTCGCAAACGTGGTATGGGTTAAGACCCTTTGGAATAATCCGGTGATCCTGTCTTGGCTGACCTCTTGTTTGAAAAGCCCATTCCGCTGAAGGAACCGATGATCAATCCACCCCTACAGATGAAGCCACGCCGGACAATGCCCAGAAAGTCGCCACGAAGAGACTAAACGTACAGAATCATGAGTCTCCAGTCCGGTATTCAGGCCCCAGTCCATTTCAACCTGATTGGACTCTGGATGAGCGTCAGCGCAGTCATCAAGCCATCATCAGCCCAAGGCAGGGGGAAGAGAGAAATACACACCGGGAAAGTGCATCGCCCTTTGCGCAACATGATAATCGGAACCGTTCAAATTCCAACTTAGCGACCTCCATGATGCGTACAGTAGTAGCTAGCGGAAATGATGCGCTCAATATCCTCTTTGAAGCAGCGACAGCCCAAAGCCAGGAGCACGAGGCTTCTCAAAAATCACCGCTAAAAGGAGATTTTTCTTCAAATCAGGCACAAAGTCAATCGTCGATCGAATATGAAGCTTCAATGATAAGAGAGCCAGTTATCAGATCAGTCGCGCCCATCAGCCTCGTAAAAGCAACGCAAGAGACCTTGAAAATCTGGGCCAGGTGTCGTTTTGTGAAAATGGGTTGGTTCACAGCCCGAGAGGCGGTAACATTCGTTGACTTGTAAGCGTTTTATCCCAAACATTGATCCACAGCCCCTACTCACATATCCGACTCTAGGTTCTTCAAGAACATGTCATGCCTTTCACCCATCCTCACTGACTTTTATGCTGATCATAAAAACCATTATTGGCTTATCTCTCGAGAGCCAGTCCTCTGTTCTACCATTCTCATGATTTCCTCTCGATATCATATACTCCCTAGTGCAGGGGGCGAATCTAGAAACTTTTTCATACATCACCGACTTTGGCAGCACTGTCAGCAAATGACCACTCGGTTGTTGTTTGGCCAAGAAAAGTCCACAAAGTCCAAAGTGCGAAGCTTGGGAACCGTCGAAGCACTTCTCCTCATGGCGGAATGGCATCCTCGTTCGCTCCACTTCCCCCCTGAGGCTGATGGCTGGGATGATGATCTGATATCAACAGACACTGGCCCATCTGATTCTACCGAGGCGAATGAAACATCGGCTAACAGATGGCTGGAAGACGTCATAGAGCCTTCTCGGCGATCAGATCAGATGTCATGGATGTTACTGGGATGTGGTCTTTCACTAGCGCACGAGCTAGGAATATTTGAAACAGAAGAGAACGATTCTCCTGACGAACCTTCTCAACTTAATGAGCAGATGACGCTCCGTCGACAAAGAGTTCAACGTCTACTATATGTTTATATCAATCAATTAGCTTGGCGTATTGGGTGCATGTCCCCGATCCCTCAGTCGTTAAACCATGCTGTCTTGGGCGGACGCAAACCAAGAGGCTTGAGTCAGCCAGGAAGTACCTGGTTAGTCTTCATGGATTCGTGGATTGAGTTGACCAAGTTAGCGCAGTCTGTGACAGACATGTTCTTTCCGTCTGCAAAATTCGCTCGCCAGCAACTGCACAGTGGACGCTACGTTGGGCTCCTCGAGCATTTCAGACCTCTTCTCAATCAGTGGAAAGAAAAGTATCTACAGCCACAATTACTTGATAATATTTTCTACAATGATCTATTTATTGAGTATCACTTTGTGCGTGTCTACACTCATTCTGTTGGAATGCAAGCAGTGGTCGAGCGAGCGGCAGCAGACGTGGACTCCAACATGGATGACGTGCAGCTGATGAATATCGACCCTACCGACTACGAATATATCCAGGAGGTCATTGATGGCTGTTGTAAAATTCTGCAGAAAGTCACACAACTGGCTGATTTAGGACTTCTGCGATTTTCCCCCGTCCGCATCATCCTTCGCATTACCAGCGCATCAATCTTCTTGATGAAAGCGCTAAGCTTGGGCACTCGTGAAACCACCTTCAGGGAGTCGCTGGAGATATTGGAAAAGAGTATCGTTGCCCTCCGATCAAATGCACTCGACGATGTCCATCTGAGTACTCGCTATGCCACTCTTCTCGAAATACATCTATCTCGCATGCAGCGAAATTTGCTCGTCTCATCCAAAAGTACAAAGACTCATGAATACCAACGAACATCAATGGGGCCCCCGCCATGGCCTGATACTACGAATCGTTTGAATCAAATAAATACCCCTATTTCTCAGGACGTCTCTTCGGACCTGGGGTTTATGTCTAGTGTGAATCAAAACTCTGACGACTGGCTTGCCCTCCCGTTCGACCCTTCAATGGCACCATTTGGAATGAGCAATAGTGGTCAATTTCCAATGGGTGAGGGGGGTGCGTTGGACTTCATCTGGAACTTGCCGTCCTAGTGAGTGACCAATTGGAACGTGCTCACATTGTAGCAAATCCAACACACTCGTCCTTTTTTTTAATTTTCCCCCAAACGTATGAATATGATACCCCGTTCGTTGTCCCAGATTAGCGTGGGAATTTCTCAAGAGTCTGAAAGAATACTATTATTATTTTTTTCTCTCTGTTATGAAACAAAACCTCATAATGAAAACAGATACATGTAAATAGCTTATATGGATGGTTCGGGGTGATGTACAATAGAACTTGGAGAGGATTGATGTATATCGAATCATAGGAAGTCGCAAACCAGGGGCGGTTCGTCTTTGTTGTACCCGCTACGGGGGAGCTACTCGAGTGTAGAGAGACAAGTACGTATGATCCGTATGTGTTCCAAATGCCCGAATGCCCTTAAGCGCCGGAGAAACAAGGCAGCCATTGCTCCCTCCCCCTTTCTGGCCAATCACAGCGATGCTACGAATAGCCTTATCGGGTGTAGCGCAAATGCACGGGCCAGGGAGGTGGGGGGGCAAGAACTTGTGCAGCTGTGAACCTCCCCGGTAGCAATGCTCCCTTGACAGCCGGGCTTTGTGGAGGTTGCTATTCGAGGAAGGACGAGGATTCTTTATTATGCAGCTACGAAGCTATGAAACCACGGAGTACTCCGTGTCCCGGGCACGATCGAAACACAAAGCGGGGGTTCGGAGCATCGTCAAGGCCCGACCCACGAGAGGATCTCTTTAGTCGTAATACCCTGTTTGGGCAAAGCCAACGCTTGGCTTTGGCGGCTCCAAGCGGATTGGACGGTTTGCCTTGGACCTCCAGTGGAGCTTTTGGCCCCTGCGGGCGCAGATCCCCTACAACGCCCCTATATGGGAAAAGGTCACAGGGGAATCGAGATCAGGATCAGCCACTACGAGGGCTCCAGGGCTGCTGCCGCGATGCGGATCAACTGCTGGAAGGTGACATAAGCGGCCCACCGTTCCTTCCCAAACGGGCAAATGCAAAAAAAATGCAACGGCGACTGGATCCTTTTTATGCGATAAATGGGATTAATGGGATAAATGAAATACAAAGACCTCTCCTGACGGCTCCTGGAGGCGCCTGGGAACCTTCTTGGGTCTCTTGTGACCTCGTCTACGTCGCTGGCTTATAGGTCTCCCAGTCCTCGATCCTTTCCAAGGGTTCACCAAGGTTCGAATTATGCCGTCTTGGCCTCGCAAGCGACTCCGCCAGGGGAGTCGGGATTTCGAGCAGGTATGTCTGGTCATTTATTGTACTCCCGTACCCTCTCGTGCACCTTTAGCCCCCCCCCCTTCCCTTCCCTTAGTCCGCAACTATACCTGTATCCCCCGACCCCCGACCCCCCCCGTGGCGCCCACTACCAAACCTATGCCTTGCAACCCCCACTCTCCTTCGATTCCGAAATGATCAGTCCTGATACCCTATATAGTCTGCAGAGCAGACCTGCTCACATTGCATGGACTGCAAGATGGTCAACTCTTTAGTCTGGCGGCCTCGTCTGACAAGTTCGGACAGCTCGTCTGATTCGACTGCCACTTCATCGACTACCTCGGCTTCTTCGAGTCCACCGACTGCCTTGACCAATATGATACCCCGCCGCCCACACCTTGGAGATCCCTCGAAACAGCCTCGAGCCTCGGTGTCGGCGGATCTGGAAGAAACCCTGCATCTGCAAGACCTGGAAATCATGATGAATTGGTGCACCAGTACGTATAGGTCGATGGCTCGAGGCCCCAGTGCCGAAGCAATTTGGCAGTCAGTCATACCGCAACTATCATTACGAGTGCCGACGCTGCGGCATGGGCTACTGGCACTATCTGCCCTAGATCTGGCTTCCCAGTGCAACAACGCCGAACGCAAATGGCGCTACATCGTAGCAGCGCGAGAACATCAATCCCAAGCTCTGGAAGGAGTTCGCTTCGACGGCATAGACACTTTCACCGACTCCCAATGCAATGCCCATTTCGCACTATGCTGCGTCTTGTTGGCTTTTTCTTTCGCATATTGCATCATCGTTGATTGGGACGAGAACGAAGACGAAAAGCCCAATGTGTTGGATGAGTTTCTCGAGGTTTTCCACCTCACGCGCTGGCTCGTTGGTGCTCTGTTATTGACACGAGATCGTGTTTCTACTGGCGACTTATATCCTTTGGTAATCTCCCAAGACATTCCGCCAACGATGCCCAACATGTCACGCTTGGTGATCCTGTCAATACGTCGGCAGAATGAAATCGAGTCGCTGCGCGACCCTACACATGAAACAGACGTCTACACCCAAACCATTGATCATCTGAGCACCTCGCTAGAGCAGCTCATGAATGGGGGGGAGCCTAAGGATTTTGCCTTCTGTTGGGCATTCCAAGTCCCTGTGCGTTTCTCGGAGCTGGTACGAGAGCGTCAACCCTTCGCCTTGGCACTTCTCGCTCATTACGCAGTAGTGCTACATCACTTACGGGAATCTTGGTGGATGGGTCACTGGGGTACACGCATCTTGAAAGAAATTGTCGACATACTTGGTGTCGAATCTGAATGGCGCGGACTCATCTCGTGGCCTCTGGATGCAGTAGGGTGGTTTCTGCCCGAGTTGCCTGAGGAGCCTGGTACTACTTGAAGCTTTGTCCATTCGCTCGGGACACCACAATCCCAAGAGCATCGGCATCTTTGCGTTTCCTACGCCACTGATCCTTGAATCAAACTTCTCCCCACGGAAGGATTCCGGTCTTTGCGGCTAATATGGATGACAAATTGGGAGGAATCCCAAGTCGATAGAACGAACGCCACCACGCCCCAGAATGGCAAAACATCTTGTCTACGCCGAGATGTTAGGGCTTATTGTTCCTTGCATATGTACTAGGAGGGCGGAGCTCCTCCCGTACGACCCCAACCATGACTTCATGATCACGAAAGCGTTGTTATTATGCTAGGTTAGACATCTTAAAAAATAATCCTACCAGGCTTCACGGAGTGCAGGGCATTCCGTGATAAAAGTCTCCTGTTGCAAAGAAAATGGAAATGATACAAATCATAACGAATGTCCGGTAGTAAGAAAACAGGATAATAGACCCCGGTAGAATAGAAACGCCATGGGTTATCCATCCCGACACCGAGCGCCAACTGTTCCGCTTGTCGTTATCGCGTTGATAGTTGGACAAGAAAAAAGAAGAAGAAAAGAGAAAAAAGAAAAAAAAAGAAAAAAGAAAAAAGAAGGAAAGGAAAGGAAAAAGCAAAGAAAAAAGCAAAGAAAAAAAGGAAAGCGAAAAAAGCAATGAAAGATACAAAAAGTAAGATCAACAGCCAGAGATAAGAAACGCCAACACCCCCGCACTAGTTTTATCTATTTTTACCGGTTGTGCACCTCATTCACCTTTGCTTCCAGAAGAAGGTTCCTGGTTTCGCAATTCCTGTCGTTCGTGTTCGATCTCCTTGATGCGATCCTTGGACTGTGTGCGCACGCGCATGAGTTCCGCTTCTTCTCGCTGGATAACCTTCTCTTCCTCATCGGGATCTGTGATGTTCGCGGCACCGCCTGGTCACAATTTATCGTCAGCTTTTCCATGAACGCCCATTACTACGCTGAGCTTCCGAGCTGCATACCTCGTCCTGTGTGATGGGGCATTTGTTGCGCGCGCAAGGGAGGGGACTCGACGTCTTGGCTTTCTCGGGCGATCTCAGGGTGATTTGGGTCATTTTGGACCTGCCTTGGTGGTCAATGATCTCGAAATAAAATCTCCTGCCTTCACGGTACTTACCATGTTTCCTGATCCTCCACGGCCGGTGGTGTAGACCTCCTGCTTGATTCTCGGGGTCACCAGATCTTTGGGGGTTGTGCTGGAGGACTGGCGGGAGATATTGCCTGCGCCTCCGCGCCCATACGAGATGTTGCGGCCTGACATCGTGATATGATCGAGATCCAGGAATGAGCTCGAAGGGCTGGAAAAGCCAAAGCCGGGTAGAGGTGGGGGAGGGGCACGAATGCGGAAGATTCTGTTTTCCGCCCTCTTTGCAAGCTTTTGCACGTTCAGGCACTTGGAACGTCGAAGCTGCTGGTCAGGGCTCTCTGGCGGACTCGAAGGGTCAAAATGGCCCAGGGGCAATGGCAAATTGCGTGCTGAATTGGTTCATTCGTCCTCAAGAACAAAAAAAATCGAAAAAAGAAAAAAAAAAAAAATCTCAACGCCAAGAATGAGGTCATGAGAGCGTCCGAAACATCTCCTTTACCACAGAGGCAGGCTCGATGGCTTTGATTGGCAAGTAAAGGCAGTTAACGAGTGTAGTATGTTAAGTTGCAGGTCTTTCTGTGCTTAATTGCATCGCAATCTTCAAAGGAAGGTTATCTGAGATATCAAATTGCCCCTTGCTCATGCGGCTCTATATCTTCCACCAGCGGGGCCCTTCTGGTAGGTCGATTGAGACACCCGTGGGCGATCTGCTGTGGATATTCCTGTCCATAATGCAAATCTTGGGCATTCATAAGCATTTGCCTCAAATTTGCATCAAATATCTCCACTGTAAGGAGTAAAATGAGTTTGTTGCGGGGAAGAAATACAACAGGGGATGGCTTATGCCAGGACCCCAACCGTCTCCAGATGGGAGCTTGAACACGGCGCAGAAGCAGTCAACCTTGGATTCCCAATCCCAATCCCAATTCCAATTCCAATTCCTACTCCTACTAGTACTTCCCATAAGGTTACGCCCCCCGGCTTATTGATGGAAAATCATCACAAAGAGGTTCCTTCGCATTTCCCCACATTGAACTACCGAATGCCGAGGTCTGGCCGGACACCTGCATTTCCAGTCTCCAAGCTCTCTGTCACATTTAGACTGTCATATTTCTCTTCTATCTCTGTAAATAATATCTACTTGAAAAGCTGTATTCCATCATGATTCACGACCCTAAGCCCTTGGACCTGCCCTCTTCATACGAGAACGTCCCTACTACTGGACACGTCAAGGTATCCCATCACCCACCGGGCTCTCCAACAGTGACCCCTGTGGTGGTGCTCACTCTCAATCGTCCAGCAAATCGCAATGCGTTTACTACTCAGATGGTAGAGGACTTTGAAAAGCTCTATTCTTTATTTGACATCGACGAGCGTGTCAAGGTCATAGTCCTGACTGGGGCTGGCAAGACCTTCTGTGCTGGCGCAGACTTGGATATCGGCTTCATAGGATTCAATAATGATCGGGAACAAGAAAAGCCAAGCGAGCACAGAGATGGGTGAGCAATACCCCTCATATCATCTGTTATGACAACATTTAATCCATGCCTAGGGGTGGTCGTGCCGCTCTTGCTATGCATTACTGCCGTAAGCCTACAATTGCAGCCATGCAAGGTAGTGCAGTCGGTGTTGGTATGACCATGGTCTTGCCTGCGATTGCTCGGTGAGTCTGGGTCGTCTTGAGTGTATTCCAGCGCCGAAGAGAGCTCTAACCTAAACTGGT
This sequence comes from Mycosphaerella populi pn0402, assembly GCA_002153405.1. Taxonomy (NCBI): domain Eukaryota; kingdom Fungi; phylum Ascomycota; class Dothideomycetes; order Mycosphaerellales; family Mycosphaerellaceae; genus Mycosphaerella; species Mycosphaerella populi. The sequence goes on from MWPW01001087.1 coordinate 8,055, forward strand.
CACAATGCAGCATTGCCTACGAGAAGGGCAAGTATGGATTCGTGTTTGCGCGTCGAGGGATCGTCATGGAGTCCTGTTCGTCGTATTTTCTCCCTCGTTTGATCGGCCATTCAAATGCAAATTACCTTGTTGGCACTGGTGGTGTTTTCCCACCAACTGCAAAACATTTTGGTGATCTGTTCAACGAAATTCTTCCCGACCAGGACCAGGTTCTTCCTCGGGCTCTTCAGCTGGCGGATGAGATTGCAGCGACTGTTAGCCCTGCTGCATCTTATTTAAACCGAGCCCTTTTATGGCGAGACGCTGGATCCCCAGAAGCAGCCCACCTACTCGAATCTAATCTCATTTATCACAGGTTTAGATCTGAGTATGTTACCCCCAACTGCCCCATCACTTTTTTTTTTTTTTTTCTTTTCTTTTCTGACTGACAACGCCACAGGGACCAGAAAGAAGGCGTTGGGGCTTTTTTCGAAAAGCGAAGCCCTAACTTCCGAGCTAATCTAGACGACGATCCACCTCAAATCGTCCCCTGGTGGCCGCAAATCGACACAGGTCGAAGAGCAAAGGCAATGTCTCCTTCCAAGCTATGAATTGGACTTGCGATGCGGGTATGATAACTGGGCTGGACTATCTATCCCATGAACCACAAACACCACAATTATCTCACTATGTCGCTTGGCAACGGGCAGCTGCTATATACTTCCAATCGGGTCATTTGGAGGGATTTCGATTCTTGATGGTCCTAGAAAGGCTGTTTTCTGGTACAATATAATCCTGAGATCACCCACGCCGCTAATGTAGTCGGAAAAGCATAAAACACCGTTTCATACCCTAACAAAGAAATAAACTGGAAAGGAATGGGCCAATTGAACAAGGGTCTGCGGATAGCAGAGAACAACAATATACAACGTAGACACAAGGGAATAAAAAAGGTCTTCCACGGAGTGGAATTAGGCAATAAAATTACGGCGTTTTCGGTTGTAGGCTCGCTGGTCCTTCAGCCACTGGCGATATCCTTGAACACTTCCAATCTTCTCACCATAGTAGTCAGGAACAGGGTTGGCGATCGAATTGGTTGAAGGGTCCACGCGGAATCGGCGAATGCGGTCGAAGAATTCCTTTTCTTTCTGCGGTATGTGTTAAGACGCTTGGAAATTATATGTAGCCAAAACTATTCTTCAGAGAAAACTCACTGTGACAACAGAGGGTTTGTACCGTCTGTATATCAGACCCCAAACGCCGTTTCCAACCATCGGACCAAGAAGCCATCCTGCAGCACCACATGCAGCTGTGGCTAGTCCAAGTACAATGAATGGGTCCAGGCCCATTACTTGGGCACCCAGAGACTCCAGATCCTGTGCGGATAGCACCTGGACACCGATAGTCGTGGAAGCGAGAGAAGTGGCAACCGAGGAAGCTAGAGAATATCGGCGACGGGAAGCGCGGAGCTTGAAGAAGGAGTCCCAATCCAGTTTCACTTCATCTTGGCTAGTTTGAGATGTTGTCGACTGTTCCCGTGTGCCCGCTGGACGGCATAGCAATGCGGGAGCAGGGCGTGTGTGAGGTCGGGCAATGAGTTTGGACGCGGGAGTCGGCGACGAACGGACGGCGGTTGAATGGAAGCGGGCGAGTTGCTGGGAAGCCATCCGCGGAGGAGGGCAGGAAATTAAGCTTGCGGTGGCATTCAAGCGGCCGCCGAGCATCGAACGGACAGACATAGCGACTGCGAGTTTTGCGGAAAGGTGACAATTCGAGTAACGGCTTCCAAGGTTGAAGTTTGAGGAGCTGCAAATAGAGATGGCCGGGGCCTGGAGTCCTGGTGGAGTCGTGTTAGTCAGCAGTCTTGGCATGTCTATACTCAGCTATAATAGGACCCCAACCTTGGGAGCCATCAATAGAGTACCTAGGTAGCTCCGTAGTCTTCTATATAGAATCTGTGGATATTTTGTAAATACTAGGTGTAATTTGGATATTTGTCCAACGAAAACCGTATATATGCATTGAGACCCGTGTATATATATGCCCCGCCGATTCCACTTTATTTTCAAATAAGATAAGGAAAAGAAAGAAACAAAATATACACCCTTTCTTTTCAGGTAAAACACTTAACCGAGATGGAAGATATTCCATGTAGATTGTACCCCCAGCCAAATAGCCAACGAATGTGCCCTGAGAAAAGCACACGACGGGGCGACAGTCAAGGCACGCAGTACCTTGCTTCAGCGATGAACCGATCGGCTGGCGCCGGTAATCCAGTAAAAAGCTCTAAAGGAACCAAGGATACTGTTGTGCTCCGCTACCAACCAACTTGCCAATCCAAGTCGGGCAGGTCATAGCCTCGGTGTTTCTAATTTACGAGTTCATTGCGGAATATCTTTGTGTCTGATATCTCCTGGGCGGGATTGAGGTGGTATGGAGACACCAAAGCCATTGATACGACCATAAAGCCACTTCAGTGTGCCGGTGCTTAGAGCCATGACAATGGCACTAAGCGAAAATAGACCAATGCGGGCCGGGGTTGGGAGCAGCTCGAAAATGGGGTAAGGGTAAAAACCGTTGTATGAGAAACAGTGCTCTACCCAGAACCAATAGCCAAATGCGATGCAACCAGATAGACCCAGCGACGGCAAGGCTGTGACAGTCCACGGCGGGGACAGAAGGAGTAGGTCTATAAGCATGACAATGGACGGAATTGCATGAAAGCTGATGTCTGAGAGTAAGGATCAGTATTGCGGCGTTCTCCGAGTTGCTACTGGACGTGACGAACCGGCATGGAGCGGGATTATAGCCCAGTCTGGAAGCACTAAACGCTCATCGATCTGAAAAGAGAAAAAGAAATGTCAAAAGTTAGACTGGACGAAACAATAATGTCAAGTGGGAGTTGGGAGGCTGCAGCGACTTACCAAGCGAAGACCCCAGTACAGAACACTGATCAAAACCTCCATGGGGGCGCTGCATACTGAGAGGAGGTTTTTGATCAGGAATAAGCGTGAGGACAGAGTCACATCCGCTATGAAAGCGACGATGAATGTAAGCGTCGAAAGGGTTAGACCAATGACGGTCAGATACTGGAAGTGCCAGCCGTACGCCTCGTTCCTGGGGCCATTTAGCATGTCAACATTGGGTCCAACCATTTCTTCCGCCGATAACGTACGCTTTATTAGGGTTATCGTGCATGCTGCGCGCGTTGTTAGCTTGTATATCTGATAGGTGCCCGATTGTTAGAAAAGCAGGCACATACTACTTAAAAGACCAGATAAAGCTGGAAAGACCAGCCAACTGTGGCTTATTAGCTGCGTCCATGGCGAGTCATCCCGAGAAAGCCAGGAGTCATACATGAATGAGAGCCGAGATTCCCCTGGAGGGACTGGGGAATCGCTGCAGCGGATGCCGCTCCACGAAATAGTCGGCCATTTGCGATAGAGTTTCGAAGTCGCTCGTGTTCTCGAAAAGGCGGGAAACGCGGGACCACGGGATCACGGGATCACGGGAAGGCGCGATGACGGAGTACCACGTGACCGGCAAACCGCGGTATCCCGCGCCGGAGCCACGTTAGCCCGGGCCCGGATGAGTCAGCGTTATCTGGGCTCCCGGGGTCTTCCCCACACTTTCGCTACGAGATTCTGCAAAGTTGGCTTTTTTAACAAAAATCTGGGGATTCATTTGCTCGATTGCGTGCTCGTGTGCCCCCTGTGCGTGGGCTACTGTGGATCGAACCACCCCGGACCAGAGAGTGGGTGATCGTCATACTCGCTATCAGCCTTATCAGAGTCCCTGCAGCTTGTAGAACGCCAAACGTTCGTTGCTACAGTTATCTCCTGGGTACATCTCCCTCCCACACCTCGATGTCCCTGTCTACTAGGTGTGGGTGTTTGGTCGACTATCGTTTCGTGGCCACCTGGGGTCAACACACTTCTAAACGCAAGAAGAGGTCTAATTGCGTGTGTGCCCGGTGAACTGCTCTTGCCCGTCTTTCTTGAGGTGCAATGCCTCGTCCTAGGCGGCCTGGTGCGCCAGAGCCGAAACGAAGAAGTCGGAAAGGATGTTGGTTAGTATACTCGTGTATCCCGTCTGCAAATATATTGGATGCTAACGGGCCCTCCAGGCCTTGTAAAGCACGAAAAGTAAAATGGTATGATTACCAAAGAACCAACCTTGGAAAGCATCGAGTCCAATTAAAAGTATTGGTACTAACAAGTAAATCAGTGGCGAGGAAAAGCCCGTCTGTGTCAATTGCCAGCGACAGGGAGAGCAGTGTGATTATAGTGTTCGTCTCAACTGGGGCGGACGAGCGAAACGTCCATCGGTCGATTCCCCAAACTCACAGTCGAGTGGATATGGAGGAACGATAATCTCATTTGCTGACCCTCCAAAATCCAACACTGGTGCCAATTCAACACCCCTGCCACCAAGTACACTTCCAACAGACGGCATGGTCAATGTCCGCGCTGGCGAAATGGCATCTCCAAGTGCCATATCGCCAAGTACCCCGGCGCCATTGAGCATTTTCGACTCGCCTAAACGTGGTGTAGAATCAGGCGAGATTAACTCACCAGCACATATGGACCGCCGTATTTCCACCAGCTGGCAAGATCATTCTCCGCTGACACCCCCAGTGGCGTCTAGTTCCTTAACCCATTATCCCTTTGATCAGAGTTTCCACAGTGCCTTTTCAGCGGCAGCAGATCAAGGAGTAGGACTAAGGTCTCTTTCAGCCTTTTCTTTCCACTCTAACTCTATTTCTCAGCCTGTATCTTACCTTCGAAACCCAATCGATACATCCAATGTATCGGAGCCAACCGGAGACTCCTCCGCGGGACAGATACAGGAAGAGCATGGGGTCAGCTATTCAATCAATGATCTTCTATCACACGAAGAAAGCTCGCCAAACTTCTCAAATTCGGGCGGAATTGCAGCGTTCATGCTAGGGGAGCATAGATCAATGCAGAGAGATTACCTTTCCCCTTCGTCGGGCCATGAGAGGGAAACACCATCCAAATATCAAGACGATTCCAAGGAACAAGATCAGGGATCGAAAGATTCTTTTCGGGCCCAAACCAAATGGATAGCATATCTCACGAGCGTGACTGATAATTATGGGTTGGACAGCGGGCGACCCGATCAGGATCTCGCTCTGAACAATGATCATGCAGCTATTGACATTAACTCAGCTTTGGATTCCCTGCATACTGCTGGACGATCGGAGTCGACTTCACCCAAAGCCCTATCCACAGGGTCTATCGAGCAGGATGCTGTGTCCCATGGGTACTATGCATCACCCGTGCCCATAAATATTCCAAGATATCTTTCTCCTCTCCCATCAACACTGCTGGAGAATCCTATTAATCTGATGTACTTCCATCACTTTGTAAATCACACATCTCGAATGTTGGTACCTCATGATTGCGATAAAAACCCTTTCATCTCGGTTTTGCCCTCAAGTCAGTCGTGTGAACTTAAACCCCAACCTTGTGTCCCCTTTTCTAACCCTGATTTTTAGTGGCCATTCGTGACCCTAATTTGCTCAACCTTCTTTTGGCTTATTCAGCGAGTCATCGTGCGCGGTATTTAGGACACCCAGAGCCCGCCAATCGCATTGCACACTGGGTCAGTGATGTTTTCCCCACGCTGCGTTTTGCACTGGAATCATCACATGAAGATATTACGGATAGCCATTTAGCGACGGCAATTCTTCTTCTATCCTTGAAAATTGTCTCCCCCGGAACATTCGAGGTCCCCATCACATGGCAGAGCCACTTGAAACTCGCCCGGGACCTCTTCCTTGCCCGAAGTGAACGACTTTCGTCTTTTGGAAATCGGATAGGGGCCTTCTTTGCCCGCTGGCTCGGGTATATTGATACTGTCGGGGCCCTTTCTTGTCGCCAAGCGGGCCGTCCGTTGATGGTGTATCATTCAGTCCTCGAAGCATGCATTGGCTCCGACAACTATGACGAGTATAAGGTCGATTGTTTCTCAGGGTTCACTCCCCGTACCGGTCTATTCCTCATTCGTTTAGCGCGACTTGTACAAGAGTGTGACAACGAGCGGTTCGATGAGATGGGCAACTTCCGGCAAGCATGGCATCCATCTGCTGATATGATTATGGAGGCTCAAGCAATACTTGGTGATTTAGAGGGCCTCAGCGAGCGTGCACACGTAGATTCTGAGCACCACCTTGGCGTGGAAGGGGTGGACATGCTGGCAACAGAAGAGGCCTTTCGATGTGCGGGTTTGCTTCATCTCCATCGCAGAGTTCTGGCATCTTCGCCAGGCTCATATCCAGTGAAGCAAGCTCTTCTGCGACTATCTGACGCTTTGGGTCGCATGAGGCTGAATGCTTCTCTTTGTTGTCTTCTTCCTTTATTTACTTCGGCTGTTGAAGCATCCCCAGATGAAAGGGCTGTGCTTCTGGAAAGGTTCTCCGAGCTTGAGAAATGTGGAATGAAGCAAGTAAGCGATTTCCAGGTTGTTTTTTATTTCACCCAGTATATTGAAAATTGCTAACATTATACTTTAGATCCAAGATGCAAGGCAACTTGTGCAGCGTTGTTGGGATGGTGATGTCTCATGGGTCTCTCTGGCGACCGGACAATTCTTTGGTTAGAAGCAGTTCGGCCAATGTACAAGGATTATTATATGAAGACAGAATTAGGAGTGTTGCCTTCCAAGAGTAGCCATTAGCCATCGTAATATTTTCCCACATTTGAAGGTGCCCTAACTATACTCTGCCCCCTATTATTGGGTTACTAAGCTGGCCAGTTGACACCCTGATCCACCCCCGCTTATAAAGCGCCCGTGGGGAAATATCCGAGGGGGAATCCGGGGGGGCTTCGATCTGCTCTATTTAATGGAACAGTCCAGGTTAGATTTAACCTCGGAACCCATAGTAAATGCCGACCTCCTGCAACATAATCCACTAGGGCTCAAGAACCTTGGAACTCCCCAGAATGCAACTCAATCATGTCCAATAGGCTTCAACTTGATTGTCACTTTTGCTTCTACACGGACGAACTTACCTCGTATCCTTTCCTGATTTGTCGACGCCCACGTTGATCTGTTCCCAAAATCCTCGTCAATGCACTCCACTCCCGGGTATCCGGTTCCCCTGCTCCTCTTGCGCGGTGGACCTTGATTCCTGCTTGATCCTTGATTGGTGACACCGTCCAGGCTAAGCTTAACTCCCCCGCTCGCAGCTGCTCGTTCAAACCCCGAATCTCCTCTCCCCTCGCATGTCTGCCCTATTTATGCAGCATTTCGCACAACATTCCGAACTCCGACCACAAGATGGCAGTTCCAACGGACAAGAGCTCAATGGATGATATTTCTCATCACTCGGCTGATCCTGAGAAGGAACACCCAATGCTTGTGGATAAACTGGCTGGTTTCGAAGACCCGGATGCCGGGCTGAGTGACGAGGAGAGAGCGAAGCTGGTACGGTAGTTCCCCCTAATGACCTCTTCAGATGCAGGCCATCTGCACAGATGTACGCAATGTCACGATTCATGCAGAAACTAACCCGGGGTCTGCTCTTTGCGCTTCAGGATCGCCAACTTGTTTGGAAGCTCGACATACGGATGATCCCATGGCTCAGTCTCCTTTACCTGGCGTCTTTTCTTGATCGGTGAGAATATCAAGAAATGCTCCTCGAAACTGGAGTTTTGGTCTCGAGCTAATTGATGTATAGGACGAATATTGGCAACGCCAAGATCGAGGGCCTTGACAAAGATCTTCATATGAGTGCTAACCAATACAACAATACTTTGACCATCTTCTTTGCATCATATGCAGTCTTCGAGCCTTTGACTAATATACTCTTGAAGCGACTGCGTCCAAGTATCTTCATCCCAAGTATCATGGTATCATGGGTAGGTTTCAACTCCAACTTCCTCTGATAGTTAGTGTTTCCTTCTGATTAAGTTCCACATCTGTAGGGCATATGTATGACACTTATGGGCGTCGTGCATAATTATTCCGGTCTAATGGCAGTGAGATTCTTCCTTGGTCTTTGCGAGGCTGGTCTTTTCCCGGGTGTTGGTTATTTCTTATCCTGCTGGTACAAGCGATCTGAGTTTGGTGTACGCTTCGCCATCTTCTTCTCTGCTGCAGCATTGGCGGGTTCCTTTGGTGGATTACTTGCTGCAGCAATCTCAAAGATGGGCGGAGTTGGGGGCAAAGCTGGCTGGTCGTGGATCTTTATCCTGGAGGGCCTCGCCACGTTTTTGATCGGTGTCGCCTCATTCTGGTGTGTGTACGATTTCCCCGATCAGGCTACATTTCTATCCCCTGATGAGCGAGCTCGGGTTCTTCGACGCTTGGCTCTTGATCAGCAATCGAGTGCGGAGCATGAAGAATTCAAGATGAAGTATCTATGGGCAAGCCTGAAGGACTGGAAGACTTATCTTGGCGCCATAATCTACATGGGAGCGGACGGGGCTCTGTATGCCTTCTCGCTCTTCACGCCAACCATTATCAACGAACTAGTGAGTTAGAATTCTCAGCTGTCAAGACCTCGAATTTTTTTTTTCTTTGGATACAGTAGCTGATACAGTGCCAACAGGGTAAATATCGTCCACTTGATCAACTAGAGCCTCGCTGATTTGCATAACTTCGACGTTTCCAGGCTATAGCTCAATTAGGGCGCAGCTTTTGAGCGTTCCTCCCTACGCAGCCGCCGCGATTCTCACTGTGAGTGTTGGCTTCATTGCGGACCGCACTCGCCAGCGTGGTATTTGCAATATTCTGGTATCTTTTCTTGGCATCGTAGGCTTTAGCATGCTTTTGGGCTGTAAAACGGCTGGGGCACGCTATGCGGGAGTCTTCCTGGGTGCCATGGGGATTTATCCGGCAATTGCAAACACCATTTCTTGGTCTAGCAACAACATTGAGGGTGAGATAAAGCTTTTATGTCCGCGTATGTGCTTTCAATAGAAGCAGCAATTAACAGCTCATCAGGTGTCTATAAGCGCGGTGTCTCTCTTGGGATCATTATTGGCTGGGGTAACCTGAACGGTATTGTATCGTCCAACATTTACCGCGGAAAAGACTCGCCCCGCTTCTATCCAGGCCATGGAACTGTGCTTGCGTATCTCGTTATATTCTTGCTCGGTGGCTCCATTCTACAGTATCTGTTGTTACAACGAGAAAATACTAAGCGAAGACGTGGGGACCGAGATCATTGGATTGAGGGACTGAGTGCAGAAGAGATTGAACACCTAGGGGATAAGCGTCCAGATTTTATCTATACGATGTAAACCACGCATCATGTACATGTTCATACCTCGACAATGAGTCATGGCGAAAGAGCCTCCTGTTCAAGATCTACCGAAGAGGGTTTGCCGGATGCGTTTCTCCACAGACCTACTAGTCTCATTAGACAATAGCTTCAAATGTAATTGAAATCCCTTGTTTTGAGGGGGGAAAAAACTTCATAGCAATGATCCAGCGACGCCTGATGGAAAATGGAGCAACTTCTTGTTAATCCCACCTGTAGATCTATGTGCGACGTCATGTGACCTGTCGCGTGTTCCTGTTGACATTATCAGCCTTTTCCGAATGTACGAGACTCGAGTGATCACAACTTGACGTCTACTGTCCCTGGCCCTTTGTCTGGACTCAATCTAAGGATATAAAGCGCTAGAAAGATAATTTTCTGACTTACACCGCCCCAGTCGCGTGCTTGGAGACTATGCTTTCTTTCTACAGCGCAAGAGTGCGTCTACCGTCAAGGTGTGCAGCTCGACTAAGTAGCCGCGTCTATTCTACAGGCGTCCCTGCCGCGAGTAATAGACTTTTTTACCGAAGTGCCGCTGCTGTTGCCTTGGGTATTGGAGCAGGCACAGCCCTATGGCCAAGAGAAGATCAGACACCTCACTTGGAGGCGACCATTACGGAGCCCGTAGTGTCTGAGGAAGTACTTTCAAAAGAAGCAGTCACAAACTTGATTTCGAAACAGGCTTATTCTGTTTTGACCTCCAAAATCCCTGGTCTCGTCAAATATGATGGAACCCAAGTCGCCTCCAATGCACCTTGTGAAGATGGTTTCTTTCACGGCCGGTTTCCAGCGCCTTGGCAACACGGCAAGCAATGGATGGCTTGGGCTGTCTTGGACGGCCATGCAGGCTGGCAAACTGCAAAACTGCTTGAAGTTAAGCTTCTTCCATATGTGCGGCAAAGTTTAGCCAAGATGCAGGAGCCTTCGGGAAACGAACCCATCCCAGCCCATTTGGTTCAGAATGCAATTACTCAAGGATTCGTGAACCTCGACGAATCCATCATGAAGACAGCAGAAGCCGCTTCGCTCAGTGACGAACCGCTTCAAGTGAAAGCAGGTAAAATGGCACCTGCCTTTGCCGGTTCCTGCGCTCTCCTTTCATTGTATGACCCTGACACCAGCACTTTGCATGTCGCATGTACTGGTGATTCTCGGGCTGTCCTGGGCCAGAGAAGACCAGATGGTACGTGGGAAGCGATTCCGCTTTCGGTAGACCAGACTGGCAGCAATACAGAAGAGATTGCTCGTCTCCAAAAAGAACACCCTGGCGAGAGTAACATAGTCAAGGGTGGACGTGTACTAGGAATAATGGTTTCCCGAGCCTTTGGTGATAGTCGATGGAAATGGCCGTTAGATTTCCAACAGGATATGCACCGCCGGTACTATGGACCTGCACCCTTGACCCCAAAATATGACGTTCGAACTCCGCCTTACCTGACTGCGGAGCCTGTTGTGACTAGCACTCGGATTGACCTCACTAGGCCAACCTTTCTGATCATGGCAACCGATGGACTTTGGGACAATCTCGACAATCAACAGGCGGTTGATCTTACAGGAAGATGGTTGGAATGGAATCATGGGAAGAGTGAAAGGGCCTCGACCCCGCGATCAGTTTCGCAAGATTCAAAATTTGACTTTGGAGACTTTGGGACAAAACTCGAAGAAAGGTTTGTAGCAGAAAGGGAGACCTACGAAGATGGCAACTCGGCAGTGCATTTAGTTCGCAACGCTCTTGGTGGTGCACATCATGAGCTACTTGCTGGCCGCTTGGCGTTTACGCCACCATTCTCTAGGAGTGTACGCGATGATGTTACTGTTCAAGTGGTTATATTCCAGGACCATGTCGCATCCTAGATGGTCATATGACTCGACTCTATAGACCTGACTGGCGAGGATGAAAATTAATACAATATTATGACATACTTCCAGGTTGTACTGGAATGAGCATTGTTAAAGAGACAAATATATGTCCGTAGGTGTTTGGTTTTACTTGTTAAGTTCCAAGGTTGCGATTATTCGAAGAGGCACTCGTGCTATGAATTAATGTTTAAACGGTAATATGCAAATCAGTTACAACAATTCACGACGACCAAATATTGGTACTAGATAGAGCAGCCAACGCAAAATGACTGCCCAGTGTTGGGCGGGCGCGGAATGTATAGAAATCGCCCGCCGAGGACCCATCGCTGGCCTTGACCCAATAGCGGTCAGAAAAGGGAGCGTCGTTAAGGCCATTGGCTATGTACGCCCACAGATCATTGATGAAGATCTCTCGAGCTTGTCCACTCACAGTGGCTGCCACGACCGACTGCCAGTTTGTTTGACCCCAACTGAGCGAACCGTCCAATGGGATACCGGCTTCTTCGCGCACCGTTGGGTAGAATTCAGAGGTCGCATTATAAGCCTCGTCTGGGAATGCATCTAAATTGAACAATTTGTCTGCGTAGTGATTGAACACGAGGAACCAAGGGGTAGTCTCATATTGAATCAAGAATCGGGTTCCGTCCTCGTCGGTCCCCAGATGGTCGGTCCAAATCTGGTCGGCCCAATCTCTGCCTTGGCTCAGATAGGTGTTGTTGCTAATGAGCTTGCCATATGTAGCTAAGGCAGTTGCGGCTTTGACACCAAGATTGGTTTGGTTCGCTAGAGATCCAAGGGCATCATTCAAAGATAGCTGCGACGCTGTATAGAGACCGTTATCGGACAAATACTTTGCGTATGTCTCCAGCTGCGAGGAGTATGCGGTTGCAAGATCCGTTTGCCCACTAGCAACTTGATAAGCATAAGTCATGATGATAATGTTTCCACTCTCTTCGACTGGCATCGACTCGCCAGATGCAAGATGACCGGTGGCGTTGGGGTAGTTTTCGCCCAAATCGTGCACGGCGTAGGACTGGGAGTAGTCGCTACTCGCCTGGTAATCGAATATCGGGGTAAGAAGAAGTTTGATATAATCCGGCGAAAGAACGTAGAAGATGGGGAAGGTGGCATAGATCACGTCGAGGGTATTAATGTTCCCATCACTTGAAATTTCCTTGATAAAGGCTTTGGCTTGGCTGATGTCCAGAGAGTCGTTGGGGATCACAACCTCTATACCGCCGTATACTTGACGAGTAGACAATGCCAGAATGTCACTATAGTTTGAACCTGCATTCGTTAATTAGAATTATTTGTCATACTAGAGATTATCTTCCGTGGCCTCAAAAATTTGGAAAGTGACGTACCAAAGCTTGCCGATCCTGTTTTTTGGATCAGATCGTCAAAACTCGTGGATTCGGTATTAGCGTCGGCGTAATCATCAAGAAAATGGGATACAGCGGAGAGAATGTCTGGATAGCTTGCGCGATAATAGCCAGTTTGAGCAGTACCAAGGTAATTGATAGACTCCTCGCGCACATGGCCGACCGCGAAAGTGACAGCAGACTCGTCTGCCGTGGAGCCCAGGTCGTGCGCAAAGCCAGTGACACCGTTCGAAGTCCAGTCCTCTTGGGCACCAGTAAGAGCTCCTTTATCCATGAAGCCTTGCCGAACATCGGATAATGGGCCAGCTTGACTCGTGAGAGTGCTACTTCCTGATGGGCGAGTCGCATAGACGGCACTTCCCCACAGAGCCTGCTCTGTTTCGGAATCTTGAGAATAAGTGGCCGTCCCTACCGCGGAGATTTCAAATACACTTGTTGATCCATTGCTAGAATGGCTCCAGGTGGAGTCGCTCTGTTGGCCCGTCCATGTCGAGTCAATGTCGGAATACACCTGGACAGAGCTGGAATCCCCCGCCGCAAGGGTCACGGTAAGATATGAAAAAGGCAAAGACTGTCGCACCAAATTCTTGGGCGATACTGGAGAAAAAAAGTCCAAGGTAAATGTGCGCTCTCCTGCAGCTACCGTGAAGGTGGAATGGGTTGAGGTAAAAGTAGCAGCTGTGACTTGGCCAGACTCGGTGCCATCATTCGGCGTGTGCACTCCGAAAAGATTGTACGTCGTGCCATCAACACGCGCCAGCACTGTCCATACCAGAGGAGCTGACTCGCCCGACCAGAATTGGGCATTTGTTGAAGATAACGATTCGACCGAAGTGCCGGGAAACCACGCTGCCGATGGAAGGTTCAGTCTGAGACATACATTGGAGCTTGCATGGGTAGGGCATGTCTCGCTTACCTGACAAATAAGGACTCCGTACAGCCAAAGGATATGATGGAGGCTGCAATGGCGTATACTGGATGGCTTGACTGATCGAGCCCAGCGAGGCTACAAGAGCCAGGGCCCTCCAAGCGCTGGTAAACATGACCGCAAACGTCTTTTATAGATCTGAAGCCACTGTAGATCGGGAAACTTCCACGTATGAAGGGATGGAGTTAAAAAGGGATTAGATCGGCAACTCTGTGTTATATAAACCCGTGAGCTTTTTTTTGCTTCCCGAAAACAGCCCTGGAGAGGGGAGGTCGCAGCTGATATACATGCATTTGACCGCATTTTGCAGTCACAACATGTGCCGCGCATTTTGCGTGAGGCATGAATATCAGCGAAGGTGGGGAGGAAGATGCACCATGCAGCTCCCCAAGCACGCAATGGTCATCATATAAAATAGTTTTGCGACAAGCGGTAGCCGTTAGCCGATCTGACCTGCATAGAGCTGGGCCTGTATAGAGCTGGGGGTGGGTTCAGTTCTGCTGGTCCCCGGGTCTGACGGATCCGCCATTGGTTACAGCGAACCCACGGGGCTCATTCTCGAGAATTTACATAATGGCGCCTTTCTGGCAGGCCTTCGCAGAATGGGCACCTTAGGACACACTATTCAACGCAAATCAGCCAAATGTCCAATAATCGAGACGTGATCGGCCAAGTGGAGAATCACATCAGTTTGGGGGGAATCGTCTCATCCCGCTTCCTGCTGGTCCTACAAAAGCACGGGAACAGCGGCTTTGTCCACGTTGATGGAGTAATCTAGCATGCACTATGTGTTAATTAAATAGCGGCTATATATTGACCCTAGTTCGAATAAATCCATCTCGTACATATCCGTTCCAAGGTTGATTTGTAGAAGAACGTACGAACGGTTCCTCCCAAGGATGTAGAATGAATCACTGCGTATATATATATGCCAACCTTGGAAATTATATATGTGCACAAGGTAAGATCCCCTGGATGTCTAAATACAAATGAAAGAATACCTAGGTAGTAAGTCCTAGTACTACTAGACTTGACTATATAATCCATGGAAGCTGCTATCTCCAGGGCTGGTTCGGGTAGATTCAGGGACCTACACAATCCCACGGAGCTGAGCTTCTGGCACAGAATATGGTCCGAGGTTCTGCCAGGGGCTCACCAAATAACGCCATTCTTCTTTTCTGCTTTACATGAGCCTAGACGTGGGATGTCGAGACACGAGACAAGATCCCGAGAATGGAACCGTCATAGGAAGGCCGGATTTGGGGGAGGGTGGGGGAGGGAGGATTTCCGCAAGCGGCGCATGTCCGTTGCATCCAGCGAGAAACGTCTCCCAACAGGCTGGGCTCCCGACGACGTGGGTCTTGGGGAAGTCAGACCAGATCCTGACTCGACACCGCCTCTGTTAAAGACTCCGTGAGATATGGAGCCTGCATCAAAGCATCCTTTGTGAAGGCCTCTTGCATTTTGCCTGCCTCGTACGACCCCCGTCGCCCGTGGTATTGATCAGGGAATGAGAAGACTTTTCTCCTTTTAGCACAAAGCCCAGAAACTCTAAGGCCAGAAGCCAGAAGCCAAGAAGCCAAACCCCCCAAAGCCCCGAGGCCAAATATAGAGAGCGTAGTAACGAACTGGATTCTGCCGCTCGCTTAGTAACGCGCCGCAATCGTCTCTGGGAGGATTTGGCATTTTGGCCGCTTTGTGGCGGGTCGCAGATCTTGGACGTCACCTCCCCTCGAGCTCGTTTTTTCCCTTCAACTCTCCTGTGCTCTGGACTCTGTACTTTTCTTTCGCTTCATCCCAGCCTCCTCCTTCCCCCGACCGCCTTTAGCCGGAAGTCGATGCTCCAACTCTGACGTGTGTCGCGGGGCCCGCATGTGTCTATCTAAACCCCCCGCTCGTTGCGCAACTTCCTGAGAAAAGCTGGCTGTCTCTCGTCCTCGAGAACTTGTCACTAACATTCCCCCTCTCACTTGTCTTGCTTCGCCTGCCTCGCTCGCGCCCCCCGAATCGCCAGCATGTATGCCGCCGTCGAGCAACCTCCTCCTCCGCCTCCTCTCTCAATGGACCGTATTTCGGCTCCATCTGCTGCCTATCCTACTCCAGGATCCGGCTCGCTACGCCTGGGAGACCATCTGTCATCTATCACTACCGAACACGAAGGCCGATTATGGAGTCTCGAGGTCGTTCAACAGCCTGTGCGAGCCCGCATGTGTGGATTCGGAGACAAAGTATGTGCTGCGCATGCCCCCTTCTCAGACGAACAAGTTAGCAAGACTTCCCAATTGTGAAGCTAACGGGAATTCCGCCTTTTTCCTTGTAGGACCGACGTCCAATTACCCCACCCCCGTGCATTCGACTCATAGTCCAAGATGCGCAGACAAAGAAAGAAATCGACATCAAGTAGGTCATTTGATACACCCAGCCCCTAATGCAATTCTTTACTAATATTCCTCTCCCTTCTTCTCCAGCCATATTGATACTTCGTTTTATGTCCTCACCGTTGATTTGTGGAACGCCGATGGGACGAGTGAGGTGAATCTTGTGAAGCATTCCGCTACTTCTCCATCAATCTCGACCGCCATGTCTTCCTCATACCCTCCTCCGCCACAAAATCCAAATCAAGCCCCTCCTTACCCATCTTATTCTCAGCCTCAGTATCCCGGGAACGTCGGCTATCCGATGAACAACTACTACCCGCAACAAATGCCCTACCCAAGCAACTATTCAGCACCGGCTTATCCCCCTTATGGCGCTTACCCACCAGGCACTCAAATGCCCCCTGCTATGGCTACTTCGCCGCAAGGTTCGAGTGGCCCAGGGGGTATGTTCACTCGAAATTTAATTGGAAGCTTGAGCGCTAGTGCCTTCCGTCTGACAGACCCGGCCAACAAGATCGGCGTGTGGTTCATCCTACAGGATTTAAGCGTGCGGACAGAAGGGCACTTCCGGTGAGTGATCATATTAGTGGCTGTTACTCGTCCGATTTGAAACTAATCGATTTCCAGGTTAAAAATGAGCTTTGTCAACGTTGGAACTCAAGCTACAGACCCTAATGGCACACCGGTAATCAACCACGGATCCGCTCCCGTCCTGGCATCTGTGTTCAGTGAACCTTTCCAGGTGTACTCTGCGAAGAAGTTCCCAGGTGTGATTGAGAGCACGGCATTGAGCAAATGTTTTGCGATGCAAGGTATCAAAATCCCAATCCGAAAAGACGGAGTGAAGGGTTCTAGAGGCCGAGGAGGTGATGGAGACGATGAAGACGATTACGAGTAATAAAGCGATAGTTTCCACGCACCTACCTATACGCTAAGAAAAAAAAAGAAAAAAAAAAAGAGGAGGAGGAGGAAGGAAGGAAGGAAGGAAAGAAAGAAAGAAAGACTTGGCTCAGGACCAAAAAGGGGAACAAGGCGAAACCTCTAGACTGAGCTATCCTGCTCAAAACTTTCGCTGTGTTCTTGCGAGTGTACCTCCTTCGGTGATGACGAAGGGATAACTAGGGTGTATTTGTGCTTGCTCGAGTGGGATACCTAAAACGGGGGCGTGCTGGCTTTTTTTTTCTCTCTCTCGGAGTTCTCGGTGGCCTGTTTCATTACTGTGTTCTTTTGGTCTCTTTCGTCTGTGATTTCCCATTGTGTTTGTTTTAGGGGAGTTACTATATCTCTTGCTACACGGTTCGGTGCGGGACGGGTGTTTGGCTTCTTTTACCTGCTATGTTGGTTCTCAGCCGTGTTTATACCTCAGGGACCAGACGCTCGTATATATATATATATTTATATATCTTATTCTGTCAATCAATACTCTCAAGGCTCTTCGAGCTCTTATATGTCTTGGTTGGACTCTTTTGATTTTTTGGGGAGCTGCTGAGTCGGAGGTACTTCAAGTTGAGATAGCCCTGACGAAGTTGGAGTTCCTGCATGAGTAGCTTCGTCACTATTTCGATATTGAGAGTCGATCCATATGAGCATACCTAGGTATTACTAGTACAGTGATCCTTGTTCCACAGACCTAGCTGGAGGTGATGTTGTTTACCGAGGTAGTTAGCTTTCTTCAAGAAGGGACTTTCTATTCAAAGGGACGTCCCCAGACCTTGTCGGATGGCATACTTCCAGGGTTGAGAAGTCTATTTTGCATCTTCTATCTTCTATGACCCTGTTTTCTTCGCCAAGCTTTGCATAGAAAGCATCGTGGTACATCTCTCGTCATGCAGACCTCATCATGCAACCGCGTGGTGTTGCTTCTCGCCGGTGTGAGGGTCATGATGATATACACAGTATCTATCCATGGATGGGACCGGGAGAAGAATGAGAAGAATGTTTGCCACCAGCTCTGCTGCGGTTACAAAGGACAGTTCCATTCAAATGTTGACACACGATCATAAAAATAGGCGAGAGAAGTGAGACAGTTTATGTCGATCGATAACAATTGGAGCTCCACGATTGCCTCGGGACCCGCAGATTTCTTGTTTCTGTGCTCCTTGGCATTGCGATCGTCGTTCTCCTCTATTGGAATTCGGAGAAGTCATGTCTCACTTGTTCGCACGGCCACACTTGATGCCAAAAGTGAGGCTTAGCGAACCCTTTGCCCATGTCGGATTGTGCCCCACGCAGGAACGCCGTTGACGAAGTCGGTGTTGCACGAGCCTAAACCCCAGCGTTTGTCTCACTTGTCGTATCCACTGGGTTCTTCATCGGGTGAGTCCGATAATCGTAATCCCTGTATTGGCTCGGAGCCCTGTCGACCCGACGACAGCGTGGAGTCGGCAACCGCGGCGTGGGCCGTGGATATGGAGGGTCTTCAACCCAAGCGCACGCATAAAGAGGGCTCGGTACCCTCTACGCATCTTAGAATCTCCCCAACCTTTAGATCTATACTCTTCTTACCTTCACAATCAATATGAAGACCGCTATTGCTTCTCTCGCTCTTCCCCTCCTGGCTGCTGCGGCTCCTGCCCCTCAAGCTCCGGCCGTTCATGCCCCTGTCACTCGTGCTGAGGCTCCTGCTTTTGGCGTAATGGCAGCTCGTTCAGCCTCTCCTATTCACTACTTGCAAATGAACGCTGATGGAGGGAACTTTTGGCTTGGTGGAAAGACCTCTTCATACTGCCCCAACGCCCAGGTGTCTGCGTGCCCCCCTGGCAACCAGACCGTGTTTGCCGCCGGTGGCAATGCTCTGGTACGTGGCATAGCTCAACAAAAGAAAATGCAAAAAAAAAAAGGAAAGGTACTAACCGTTGTTCTATAGGATGTTGAAGTGCCCGGTGGCCAGCAGACTTATGTCGCACCCTCCGGTGCCCTGGCTTTCACTCAGGCCCATTCTGCCTCCATCCCTCCTGGATCTTCTGTTGGTGGTCTGACCTACGAGACTGGCCAACCTTGGTCACACCTTACCTACAAAGACATTGGTCTTATGGCTTGCCCTACTGACGACAATCGCTGGCAGGTCTATGCTGCCCAGCAGAACGCTACAGTTCCTTCTGGCAAAGTGAGCGACTGCTTGGGCTTCAGTGCCATTGCCCTGACATACAAGGGTGATGTCCCTGCTTGGCAATACGCTTAGTTGGATTCCATGAGGAAATTACATGTATATATGCCTAGCTTAGCTCTGTAAATTAATGAATCCGTTTTTGACTCAGAATACAACCTTGGAAGCACGCACTGAGATGTAACAATCCTCTAGATATTGATCTTCGTATAAACCTGCGATGCGAATTGGGTATCGTCTAAAACTAGTTTCTCCAAAGCTTCACGACTTTATCTTTGCCACCACTGCAGACCTTCTCCCCATCTGGCGCCCAGTCAACAGCGAACACTTCATCTCGATGCCCGGGGAGGTCCATTTTCAGCTTCTGCGTACGCACATCCCACACCTTGAGCGTTGTGTCTTTTGAAGACGACACCAACTGCCGTGAGTCGGCGGAGAAGCAACATTGGTAGACAGCACCAACGTGGCCACGGAAAGTGGTGATGAATCTAGTATCGTATAAGCAAATGTACAAGTTGGCAAGGGCCTTGGGGAAAAAAGAGAATGAAGGGGGAAAAAAAAAAGAAACCAGAGGGGGGGGAGGGAGAACAACAAGAACAGCAGCAGCAGCACCAATGACTTACTTTCCATCTCGTCCGTTCCACAGTTTCACGTGGTTATCGAAACCGGCGGAGGCTATGAGAGACATATCTGGGGAAAATGTCACGTAATTCACCTCCTTTTGATGTCCCAGTAGCCGAGCCACCGGCTTGTTTGAAGTAGAAGGCTCCCAAAGATACATCGTAAAATCATCGCTGGCCGATACCAGACGCTCAACAATTTTGCCATTTACGGTAGCTGCTTGTTCGAATCGTTTTCGCGCCGCGGCGACTTTCTCTGCTTCGCTCTCTGGTACCTTTCTGGTATGATCGTGATAAGCGGTACGCAACACAAAGTCTGTTGAAAGAGCAAGATGATTGACGCGGTGGGCATGAGCTGCCAAAGTTTGAATAAGGGTGCCGTCTTTCGGGTTCCAGATCTTGATCGTCTTGTCGTGCGAAGCCGTGTAAATATTGCCCGTGCCACCCCATCGTACACAAGTTACAGAACTCTTGTGACCAGAGAGGACATGATCAGTGTGTCTGGATACTACATCCCAGATGCGCACCGTAGAATCCTTCGATGCCGATGCCAAGCGAGGGTGTCCAGATTCTTGCAGATGATATGGCTCCCATGCCATATTTGTGATCCACTTGGAATGGCCTTTCAGTGGCCCACCTAGCGCTTGTCCTTTCTTAGGGTCCCAGATCCGTACCGAGTTGTCCATGCTTCCAGTTGCGATCAAAGCGCCATTTGGTGAGTATGCCACAGCGAGCACCCAGCTGGTGTGACCCTTGAGCGTATGGAGCGGGGTTCCTGTATCGCAGTCCCAGATCCGCGCTGTAGAATCACCACTACCAGATACCATAGTCGATGACGATACGGGTGAGAAAGACGTAACCAAGATCGCTTCGCCATGTCCAGAGATTGAGGCAGCGCAGCGAGAGACTGCCTTCACTCGGAAAACAGCTTGTGGTGTGAAATAGAGAGAAATTGTATCTTCGGTGGTCTTCACCCCGGGCTGCAGAAGGGAATGGTAAACATCGGCAAGAATGTCAATTGTCTGGCCCTCTTTTTCGGACTGGTGCGTGAAACGGTAGGGCACTCGTTCATCATCGTCCTATTTTATACAAGAAGGGATCGTTAGTGGGGAGATTAAGAATGGAGGAGATAGATGATCGAATCAATTGGCGTACATTTCCTTTCAATGTGTTCAACAATGTCTCCAGGTTTTTGATATTAGCATCGGCCACGGGCACTGACACCGCAGGCCCAGTTGCATCGCCAGTACTTTGATCGACAAATTGGATTCTCACGTGGCCCAGGTCGGTAGGTATATTTTGAATTTCCTGTTGCTCACGGGCCTTTTCGCTCTGGGCGAGCTTTTGGCGTTTGCTCGGTGGGGGGAATTGAGTACTCATGGCGTCTCCCGATAAAACGTACAAGAGAGTGTGTAGGGGGAAGACGTTGCTTGCAAGATTGCAGCATCAGGAGTTTTGGGGAAAATTTGGACGGAGGGGTCTTATCTTATCGATAAGCTGATATGGATTAGATAAGCCGTATCTCTTATCGATTTATCTCTTATCGGCTTATCGGCTTATCGAGCGTCTATACAGTCCTATTGATACGCTGGGGCAGTCAGTCACTCGCTCTTTCTTCTCGTCTTCTCCAACCTCAAGCCACTGCCATGTCGACCTACCGTGGATCTTCAGTGGAATCCTTCATTCCATTGAGCTCGAGAACTGCCAGTGGACGCCCAGCAACTGCCAAGCCTACGACAACCACAACCAGTGTTGCCTCTCAAGATATCGTCTGCGCCGTCAGTGAATCCCGTGGTGTTTCCTCCACGGTGGGTTTAGCATTCATTAACCTGGTTACCGCCGAAGTGGTTCTGTGTCAAATATGTGACAGCCCAACCTACCTAAAGACTGTCACGAAGATCGGTGTTTTTGAACCCAGCGAGATCCTATTCATGCGTACTGCTGCCGAGTCCAAGCTTCGCCAGATTGTTCAAGAGAATCATTCCGATCCAGTCTTTACTTTCCTTGACCGCAGGTACTGGTCTGATAAGAGTGGACAGGAGTACCTGGATAGGTTAGCATTTACGGACGAAACAGATTCACTCAAGGCCACGCTAGGAGGCAACTACTTCGCAGCATGTTGCTTTGCTGCGGTTTGTGTCCTGACTTGCTTGGAGCAGAAAAGATATACTGACTATCTCAAAGGCCGTCAAGTATGTTGAATCAGAGCTCCAGCGAGTCTTTGCCTCTCATTCACTCAGAATCAAATTTGAGCCGTCAGAAGGCTCCATGACAATAGACTTACAGACTATTGCTTCCCTCGAACTAATCCAGAACCTTCACTGTGCAAAGAGTCGCGATAGCCTGTACGGGCTTCTTAATCAAACGTTAACCCCAATGGGTGCCAGGCTCTTGCGAGCCACAATACTCCAGCCCTCCACAGAAAGGGAGAAGTTGATTGATCGATACAATGCGGTTGAGGACCTTTCCACCAAAGAGGACATGTTTGTTTCTGTTCGCCAAGTTCTGAAAGGCTTCGTGGATGCCGACAAAATATTGACTTCAGTATGTGCTACTTTGCCACAAGTCGCACACAAGCCTTACTAACACTGCAGATAATTCTTGTGCCTACTAGCCAAACTCTGCATTATGTTGAGCAGTCAGTCAACTTTGTTATAATGCTCAAGACATTTGTATCGGCAATTAAAAAAGTGCATCAAGCGCTGGGGCCAGCACAGAGTGATCTCCTAATGAGCTTTCGAGAGGTATGGAGACTACGTTCGATTTTCAATTAGCTCACTCTAATCAGTATAGCTATGTGCTCCGATTCGCCACCAATCAATTGAGCGACTGATTAACAATACACTCAACGAACATGTATCGTACCAAAGCAAGCCACTGGACCTTCGGAATCAAAGAATATATTGTGTCAAGGTAATAAAGGATGCCCCCCAGGAATTATCATCTTCGGTCTGACTGTCAATAGGCAGGGACCAATAGCTTACTTGACGTAGCGAGGCAGACTTATAAAGAAGCCAATACAGATGCAACGGAAATGATCACCATGCTGAGAGGTACGCTCAGAGCTTCAGTCGTCAAATCCGCTGTTTGTTTAATAAGACTTAGAGGCGTACGGTATCGCTCTCGATTTGAAGTATGATTCCGCTCGGCAGTACTACATTTGTATACCAGCAGATGAACCAGGGCCGTTGCCGGAAATCTTTATTAACGTCTATCGCAAGCGAAGTCGAATTGAATGCTCCACTTTGGATCTTGTCAAGTTAAATCAAAAGATATCGGATGCGCATAATGAAGTAATTGGTTTGAGTGACCAGGCTGTTCAAGATGTCCTACGTGACGTATGCGCCGAGGCACCAATTTTATTTCGAATCAGCGAGGCTATTGCAATGCTGGATATGTTGGCAGCTTTTGCGCAATTGACAACCTGCTACGAATACATTCGACCCGAATTGACGAACACGCTGACCATCAAAGCCGGCCGCCACCCCATTCGAGAACAGATTCACACGAGCAAGTTTGTCCCCAACGACGCATATGCATCTTTAAAATCCCGATTTCAGATCGTGACAGGCTGCAATATGAGCGGGAAGTCGACCTATATCCGCTCTCTTGCGTTGATGACTGTTATGGCGCAGATCGGATGTTTTGTCCCAGCCCAGTACGCATCATTCCCCATCACACATCAGCTTTTTGCTCGTGTAGCCACCACAGACGATTTGGACTCTACCGTTTCCACATTTTCAGCTGAGATGCGTGAAATGGCTTTTGTACTGCGTCATATTCAACCCCGAGGCATGGTTCTAGTTGATGAACTAGGACGTGGAACAAGCACAACAGATGGTTTGGCGATTGCGCTAGCTATAGCTGAAGCGCTTCTCACCAGCAATGCCCTTGTATTCTTTGTGACCCATTTTCACTATTTGGCACGCATTTTATCCGAGCGAGATGGAGTCATCAATCTTCATCTTTCTGCAGAGATAGCCCCTGATGCATCTAGGATGACAATGTTATATCGCATTGCAGAAGGGCCACTTCCAGATCGTCGTTACGGACTTGCTCTTGCCAAGCTGGTAGATCTTCCACCTGATGTTCTCAAAGTGGCATATGCCGTCTCACAGGAACTAGATCACATTACTGATTGTCGAGATAGCCCATCAAAGGCCCTCATGATTAGTAGAAAACGGAAACTGCTTCTGTCTCTAAGGGAACAGATTCTGATTGCACGCGAGAGTACGATGTCCAACGAGGTCCTCTGTCAGTGGTTGAAGAAACTCCAAGATGACTTTGCCGTTCGCATGGACGCTATCGAGAACGAGGGAACAGCAATAAGCGAAATCAGAGACAAGGATAACATTGGATAAAATCGCCCACTTTCCCTTCGTGGAAGTAATGACTGAATCCGATTTTCGCTTAGAGAATAGGAGCCTTGTTGAAGCCATAACCATACTTCCAGGCCACGATCTGATTGCTCGTCATCAAATGTGGAAGGTATCTGGTATGTATAAGCATAACTTACCGTTCTCTTATTAGGCAAGCAGCACCATCAGTGAAAGCCAAATTATTATATCATCGTGGGGCTCTTCTTTACACCCAGGTTGTATCAATTTTGAGGCATCGATATTGCAGCTGCTACGCGATTTGTGGAAGAAGCTTTAGTAGTTCCTCTTATTGAAGGTCTATCGATAATGTATGGAATAGATGCTACACACATTTAGGGTATCAAACAATCAACCGAAGTGGAAAAGAGTTTGCTTTCCTTTTTTCTTTTTGCTTTTTTTGCCATCGGCGTTAGGATCGTCATCGAAATCAGCCGCCTCAGCAGGGGAGGCAACGCCGGAGGACGAGTTAGACCCCCAGGCATTGGCAGCCGGGGCATTTTTATCGTCCCATCGAACGTATCCTCTTGTTTTACCTGCCATCAGAACATTAGGCTTCGCAGCTGCTGGAAGGGCCGGGAATGCATCGGCGCCACTACTGGCTGGTGGGCGAGTGGATGTGGAAGAAGAAGCCGCAGGGCGACTGGAGGGAGTGGTGAAGGATGGACGAACAAGCGGGGGTGGAGCAGCAGCCGCCCATGGGGTAGATGATGAGGCTTGAGATCGACGGGACGATGGGCCTGTTGCAGACAGAGGAGGGAAGGGGTTCGAAGAAGACGGCCCATTTCTTCCAACTGCAGATCGAGATGACTGCGCCGTAGAAGACTTCAGTCGAAGAACACGCTTGCCTCCGGTGTTCACGGTATTAGGTGACATTCCAGGTAAAATTCCACCAGGGCCTGGAAGAGCTGGGTAGTCCTCGTTGATTGCTCGCCAGTCATTCCAAGCCTGAAGCAAGCCCGTTCGCTTGGATTCATCCTCGTAAATCTCAGCAAGCTCTTTTATGAGCTTGCCTAACTCAGTACTTGATGTATCGAACAGAGAAAAGAAAGCATCGATAAGCTCAATAGCTGTTATAGCTGAGGTACGATAGCTAGAGACCCTAGAGCGAAATTCGGAAAGCTTATTGGCGTCATTTCGGAGAAGATTTGAAGCGCGTTCAACCACAGCTGTATGGCGCAACCGGCGCGCCTGGTCTTGTGGGTTGAGTGAATCTGCATCGGTCGCAAGGCTGAGATTGCCTAAATCTGTCACGGGAGGTGTTCGAGATCTTGATGAAGACTGCACCGGCGTGGCACCGGCAGAGCGAGATGGCGCTTGAACTGTTTGGGTATCGTCTCTGGTGAGTTGGCCACCGAAGCTACGAGTCGACACAGACTGCGCACTTTGGATAGCCATTTGACGCTGGTATGCGACTTCAGCTCGACTCATGGGCTGTGCACTTGATGCTGGTAGAGGTTCCGCATTGGGGTCTCGTCCACGTCCGGCACCACGACGTTGGCGTTGTTGCGGTTGATAAGGACTGCGAATATCGCTGAATTCTCTTAGATTGACCAATCGGGCGTCTCGGCGCGTGTCTTTGGAAATTCCATTTGGGTGTTTTTCCAGCTGATGCGCCTTCAAGTCCATTTCAGATTCAAACACGACGAACTTCTGTTCGAGACACTCAGGGTCAATGCATATGAAATGATCTTTCTGGAAATGATGTTCCAGGGCGTTATAATCAATGTAATACTGTTGTTGACGGTTTGCGTTTTGCCGATCACATATATGGCAACGTTCATGACGATCCCGACAGTGGGCATAAAGTTCATCATCGCCATAAAAGCGCTGCCTACAAAAACCACATTCCGGATGTCCTTTGAAGCCACTCTGGTCAACCGCGCCAGGTCGGTCATCTCCATGCCTTTCATGTTTTCGCAGTTCCGCTGGCGTGAACAGAGTGTGTTCGTGGGTAAATACCTTTTTGTTGCGGGTGCACAAATCGCTATGGCGAAAGATAAGAATTAGCCTGGGATGTTCAAAGTAAGAATATTAAGATGAACGTTGAAAGACATACCACATCACCTTGCCATGCTTGCTTTTAACATGGCGGTGCAAGTCCGGCCAACCTAGACAGGCCACATCGCAGTCTTCATCGGGGCAATTGTATCGTAGAAGCAAGACCGTATCTTCAAATATCTCATCATTCTCGTATTGGATACCCAGATTATCATCGGTCCTGGCGAAATCCTTCTTCTCGAAGTCTTCGAACTTTCTGGCTGGATCATCGGTGAAGATAACAAAGTTGGCTTCGGTCTGGGTTGCAATAGAGGTCAGTATTCTGGATGGGGACCGCTGGGGCGATTTGTGGGACCGAAAGCCCCCGGGGAGCCTAATGGGACTTACTCGACAATGTGCACAACCCTTGTTCTTGTAAAGTGCTCGAAGTCGCAACGCACAGATATGACACGTTCGGTGATTACAAGGCGAGACAGATGTGTGTTCAACGGTGGAGGCACAAATGAAGCAAACTTCTCCGTCGTCGGCGTCATCGGCGGCCGCTGGTAGAGGTTTCGATCCAGCAACGACAACAACAGGAGTACCCTGGGGCTCATTACCCTCTAATCGATCACGAGGGGCTCCACCGGTTCGCGATTTCTCGTGTGCGCCAGAGCCTCGACCTCCACCACCTCGCCCGCGGGTCTTGGGGCCTCTATTCGCAGAGCCTCCGGGGGGGTTGGAGGGGGGACCTCCTCCGCGGCCTCGGCGGCGACCACCGCGACCGCGACCCGATGATTCCGGTACAGGAGATGGGGTTTCAGCCATGACAGATATGTCAAGAGTCAAACAAAGGACAGGTAGAGATACTCAATGGCAGGAAGCCCAGAGCTGGTAGCCTCCGATTTGGGAGACAGGAGTGTGGGGGTGGAGGGAAAAAAAGTTGCGATCTCCGCTGACTGATCCGCCGCAGTCCCGAGTCCACCATTGGCGAGTTACTACTCGCGAGGCCCTACAAAATGACAAACACATGGATTTTGAAGACTTGAAGAAGCTCAAATGAGCAGAGACCAAGTAGCACTCAAAAGTCCCCTGTTTCTCGTTCGCACTATTGGTATCTATGCAATTTTTAATGAGCCCTTTCGAGATCTAGTTTACCAGATGGTACCGGAACTATCATGATTGTACTCCATTATTGTAGGGCCAAGAAATGCGAAAAGGGGGCCGCTGAAGAATTCCCTTGACGATAAATTCCGCTAGAAAGCAGAAATGGATTATCTTTCGTGGTCACAGAGAAACACATCAACAAACGAACCATGGCCTAGACAGGCAGAAGAGAGAATCAAAACATAGAGCAGTCACGCCAGCATCCCCATGCATCGCAGGTAAAACGTCAGATCAAAAAGACGAGAATCGTGAGAGAAGACGACGAATGTGTTTTAGAAGATTTCGAAGCCACTCGTGGGACAAAGACTATTCATCAGGGTTATACAGGTTCTGATTCAGGATCTTGGTCATGGTGAACATATGAACCCGCTCTTGTTTGAACACAGCGCGCATTGCATCGTCGCAGCGGATCTGGCGTCGATCACTAGGGTCCTGGAGTTCATTTTCCCGGATGTATTGCCAGACCTTTTTGACTGTTTGAGGTCGCGAGAGCTATGCACTGCGTTAAAGATAGTTTTGGCAAGTGATCTGAATGTACGACATACCGTCAGCTCGCCCCCAAGAAGTGCGGATAATGGCGGAGAGAGGTTCAAGGGTTTCTAAGAAATCATGTTAGACAGACGCAAATGAAACCCCTATGATTGCCAAATTCCTTACATGAAATCCGCCCGAGCGATTCACTTCCTTTTTCCTATCTGAACCTGACTCAATATCCGAATCGTCTTCGGCCTTGACCTTCTTGGATGTCTTGGCTTTGTTCTTCTTCTTCGCTGGAGCCGTCCGACGAGAATTACCGCCTCTTGTAGGCCTAGCACGCAAATTTTCCTCGGCTTGGAGCTTGGCTGCGAATGCGGCATCACCATCGACATCCATATCAGACTTGCGCTTCTTTGCGGGAGGAGACGAGACACTCGGTTCTGAAGCTTCTTCGCTATCGGCTTCTCGCTTGACAGGAGAAGAGGATGGAGGGGGGGAAGGGACGGCAGATACTGAGTCGCCATCCTGGTGACCATTGCTTGTGGGTTCATCGGGGTCGGCGCCAATGCCATTTTTCGCAGCAAAGACGTCGAAACGACTGATCATAAGCGCTTTGATTTCAGACTATGAAAATGATACTATTAGTAATTGCACTTATTGTCTGATCGACATGGGTGTGTACTGACTTTTTGGTGAGTGAGGTCATAGCCAACGGCTTCCTCCAGACCTTTCCTAATGCTCTTTGTGGAGATCGTGTTGAGATCGCTCTTGGCTAAGATCGAATCAATGATCTCGGTATACCGATCGCGCGTATCGGGAGAAACTATCGCAGTAAGTTAGAGACCATAACACAGTCTAAATGGTTCAAAGACCGGGGAAGGCCGTTGGAGTCGGGTTCACGCCGAGGTCCACCTACGCGACATGGTTGTCGGATCGCTGGGTGTTGAATGGGGGGGCGGAGGGGTAACTTGGAGGAGAGACGATGTTCTGATTATGACCAGGAGCTCCCGACCAGGTCGATTGGAGGAGTCTGATTGCGCCACGGGAAGAGGTACTGGAACAGTCAGGTGGGTATAGTCGCACTGGCGCTTAATGACGGTGGGGGGAAGACGGGACGGGAGACCCCGAGAAAGGCGCAAGGAATGGCCGGGGTCAGGAACCAAGAGCAACCCTGAGTGCGTGGTGCAAAGAGAAAGAAGGAGCAGCGAGAGGGGTTGACAAGCTAGTCAATGCGCGATATACATACAGGGGACCTCCAAGCTCCTGCACGTTAAGTTCCCAACCTTGGAAGTCACGGAGACCTTCCGGATGAACCTCCAACGCTGACTAACCGCGCTTACCGCCCCAAAGCACCTGTATCTAAACAGCATCGGCTGCATTATCTAAGGTATAGCTAAGGAGATATTGTTCAAAGTCTGATATCTCATATTCATGAAGTCCTGGATTCATGAAAGTTGAAACCCTTTTTATGGAACAGCGCATTATAGCTCGTCATATTTAAATTGAATCAATCATTCTCTAAAAACCCCGACCCTAAACGTCTTGCTATAAAGGACATGGTCCATGAGCATCACTGTCTTCTACGACTTTACAGAGTAACAAGTAAGAAGTACGGACTTGTTGCTTGGCTGCTCGGACGCCAGCCTCAGGCATAAAGACCGATCACCTGATCTCGGGACCTCCCTCAGCTGAGTCAGCGCGCACACAGAGAACCCGCCGGCGAGATTTTGTGTGGATTTGTGTTGCGAGCCGAAAATCTACCTTCAAGTCTCACCAGCTGAACAATCCCTTTCGCTGCCCGGCTGACGCCTTTCCACCCATCATGGCGCCCAGTTTCGATACTTTGACTGAGCAGGATCTCCATGAGGAAGAAGAGGAGGAGATCGACTTCTCCGGTGCGTGGACAAACTTTTCCCCATCGCGTGCCCCTCTCTTCTCCAATCACTAACATCAATGATCCGACAGACTTGAAGGAGCAATATGAAGTGAAGGTCGAAGAGGGCCTGGATACCTTCGTTGTTATCGATGGACTTCCCGTAGTCCCCGAGGATTCCCGTCAGAAGCTGGTCAAGTTCTTGCTGAGGAAATTGAACACTGTCGGCCACACCGCAGAAGATGCCGTCTTCATGCCCTTGAACGATAAGGGGATGACCGAGGGGTGAGTGCTAGAACCTGGCTGGTCGAAATCAGTTATGCATATAGAATCCAACGACTAAACCGTGTTTTTTCTTTTCTTTCTCTTTCACAGTTTTGCCTTTGTTGAATACGAATCACCCGAACAAGCGATCGCTGCCGTGAAGCAGCTCCACGGCGTTCCCCTCGACAAGAAGCACACACTATCGGTGAACAAATTGATGGACATTGAACGATATGGTCGGGAGGGTCGCGTTGAGGAAGAATATGTTGCTCCGGAAGTCGAGGCATTCAAGGAAAAGGAACATTTGCGCTCATGGATGGGCGACAGCAACGCCCGCGATCAGTTTGCTTTGTACCGAGGCGACAAGGTGGGCGTCTTCTGGAACAACAAGTCTAACCCACCCGAAAACGTCGTCGACCGTGCACACTGGACACAGCTCTTCGTTCAATGGTCCCCCAAGGGTACCTTCCTTGCCTCAGTCCACCCGCAGGGTGTCCAGCTTTGGGGCGGTGCCTCTTTCTCCAAGCAAAAACAATTCCCTCACCCATTTGTTCAACTCATTGAATTCTCGCCCCTGGAGGGCTACTTGACCACTTGGTCCGCTCGTCCAATCCAAGTCGAGGAGGGCCAACCCATTCTCACCTACGAGGAGGATGGAAAGAACATCATTGTGTGGGATATCGAGTCTGGCAAGCCACTACGATCATTCGTTTCCCACGATCTAGCTGCTGCTCCTGTTGATGACGGTGAAGTTCAACCTAAGAAGAAGGTTCAGTGGCCTGCTTTCAAATGGTCATCAGACGAAAAGTACGTTGCCCGCATGCTCCAGGGCCAATCCATCTCTATCTACGAAGTTCCAAACATGAACCTTCTGGGTAAGACCTCAGTGAAGATTGAAGGCGTCAATGATTTTGAGTGGTCGCCCGGTACCGTTACTCGCGAGGGTGTCAAGCAGTATGAGCAACTGCTCTGCTTCTGGACTCCTGAGATTGGTAGCAATCCAGCGCGAGTCGCCATGATGAGTATTCCATCTAGAGAAATCATCCGTACCCGCAACCTTTTCAACGTCTCAGACGTCAAGTTGCACTGGCAAT
>MWPW01001088.1:0-19926 GCA_002153405.1 Mycosphaerella populi pn0402
CGACTATGCTGCCGCCTGCGACTACATTCTCAACCGTTTCGTTTCTCTCAACCAGGCCGAGCAGAAACAGATCTACACTCACTTCACTTGCGCCACCGACACCACCCAGATCCGCTTCGTCATGGCCGCTGTCAACGGTATGTTACTCTATCTGTTTATAAAGCATGCTTATACTGATCCATTTAATAGATATCATTATCCAAGAGAACCTGCGCCAATGCGGTTTAATCTAATAAAATGAGTGTGGCGGTGTGAACTAGATCGCGTGTGTTTTGTTTCCATTTGGCTTGCTATCAGATCTCGCCAGGATGTGATCAAAAAGCCTTGTTACCCAAGTTTTCCGGCGTTGAACATTTTTCTCATCTGTTTTCTATTTTTTTTTTTTTTTCCCTTTATCTTCTCATCTCTTTTCTTGTGTGTCTTCTAATTTGCGCTCGTCCCTGACACGATCTCTTAGCCGGTTCTTTTCTCCTGCTCTCGACGACGCGGACCAGGAACATTTTGCTTCTTATATTTCCTTTTTTTTGTCTCCCCCTTGTGTGCTTCATTGAATGCTGGATATCCTCCTTGGTTGCCCTCCCCTCTGTTTTCCGCATTTTTTATTTTTTTATCGTTGATCTTGTATGTAACCATACCGTCTCACACCCCCTCTTCAATCTTCCCCATGAGCGATCTTAGGCAATGCGCCTGGGGAAATGACAGTGGATTCTCATGTCCCTTCTCATGTGTCATGCCAGGTCGGTTGGGCTATCGTCGGAATTAGGAATTGAAACAGGTTTCCGACCATATTAGATTTGTCCTTCTATTTTTGATAGCTTCTTTTTACTCCGTACTATATTGAAATCTTATATCCTAGCGAACGTTCTGATTGATCAATGTAAGTGTCCAAGCGTATACCAAATGATATGACCTTGAACTCTATATTTCATATTTCATCCCGTGGTATCCTACGTGATACATGACTGAATGGAATTTGTGGCTAGCTGGACAGTCTGTCACTCGTAGTAGTACTTGCGTCATATGGAGAGACCCAAGAAACAAACACATCGACCCGAGAACCCGGTAAGGAGAAATGGAAATAGAACAAAACACAGCATGTGGAGGGTATCTAAACACAAAAAGAAGCGGACCAACCAGCTAGCCACCAAAGAAACGAGTGAACTGAGGCTTACGCCACTCAGAATCGCAACTTGGGTCCCAAAAACACAATCAACACCGCAACAAGCCACAGTCCAAAGATCCACGCATAGAGCATCATCCGCCCCCACCAACCCTTGCCTTCCGTCATGCGCCGCAGCATCCCCATCCGCTTCCCCGCTGCTTCCATCGTAGTCGATGTTTTGTCCATCCCCGTCACTGCCCGATCCAGTACGGACTGCTCGTTCTCGAGCGTTGTCTGGAAGGATTTCGATGAGGTTTTAAGTTGACCTGCTAGGGACAGCAGCGAGCTTGTGAGGTCTTCTTGTTCTAGCCGCTGTGCGCTGAGGGCTTGTTCTGAGTCGCCAAGGCGGCTGTCGGGGTTGGCATTGCTGCCGGATGTTTTGGCTGTTGACGGGTCGGTGGGAGTTTGCGCAAGTGGGGTTTGGCGATTGCGGAGGACGGAGGGTGGCTCGGGGGCGGTGGTTGGGGCCGGAGAAGATGTTGTCGTGGAAATTGCAGTTGTAGTCTGTTGAAGGGTTCTGTTGGTAGTCTGTGTTTCTTGTTGATGGGTTGTCGAGGTCTTGGAAGGGCCAATGGGCCGTGAGAGGAGATCAGCCCATTCCCCGTCGGCCTCGTCGTCCGTCTCGTCGTTGTGTGTTGACGCCCGGGCGTCTTCTTCAGCGAGGAGTGTTTCCATGCGCTTGAGTAGCTGGCGGTCGCGGGCTATCTCTGCTTGAGCCTCATGGCGGCGATCGGGTTGCTTGAGCTGCGGAAGGCTGCGTTCTAGTTGAGAGAGGAGTCTGCGGGCATATTCGACGTTCTAGAGGGGCAGCAGTGTCAGCGACAGCGTTGTATAGAGTAGGACATTGTCGTATTTCATTCACGCATGAGGTTCACGTTCACGAGGAACTATTGGATTAGCTTACCTTGGTCACTCGTATGCGCTGGAACTCAGAATTGCGTAGTGTGCGGAGTTCAGCGCTTGGCGACAGCAGATTGTGTTCGAGACGAGTGAAAAGACGGGCCACATTGAGAAGAGTGATGTCGGGGGCTTCTGCGGCCGTGGGAAAAGCGGTTACAGCCATACTTTGGGGAGCGTGGAATGGAGAGATTCACATTCGATATCACGAGTAAAGAAGCCACGCCGATAACCAAATGCTGACTCAGCTATCGAGACCAACAACTTCGCGACCCAAAGACTCGATTTCATCTATAACAAACTAGCATGAACATGAAAACAACGAGAACCTCCGGCTAAAATGGCAACAGGACAAGTTAAACATAGGAAATAATGATAAGAAGAATAAGAAGAAGAGCGGAAAAAAAAGAAAAGAAAAAAAAAACATTACGCCTGTCATTAAGTAAAACCGCATCTCGTCCTCGCTAACTATACTCAACAATCATCCGCCGCCATGTCCTCACCCCATCGCCCTCCCGCGTACCCATAGGCAGCACGGTCTCGCTGCGCTTCTGCACGGGACTCAAAGCGCTCTCCCCGGACCCAGACCCTGTGGCTGTGACGGAATGGGAGGAAGCAGGCGAACCCACATGATCGTTATGCAGCTGCTCGCGCGCCCTCGCAGCGAGAGCGCCACTCGTGGGAAACCCACTGACCTGCGAAAATGGTTTCAACACATCGCTTGCATAGGCGGAAGGCATGTTAGGCGATTTGGTCTGGAGGGCAGCAGAGGCTGATTGAGTTGCTGCTTTCTCCATCCTGAGTGGCTTTGTCCTCGCGCTCTGGCGTTGCTGGCTTGCTGGGGTCTTTCTTTTCCCGGCTGGATTTTAAGGTAGGTCTTGGGTGGTTGCCCCGAACTTTTTTTTTTTTTTTTTGCCCCCTTCGATGTACTCCGTACAGGACTGTGGGAATGTTCGTGCAGATAGATTTATACTGGGCCTGCTGTCACCATTGCGTGTAGATCTGGGTCTACTCGGAAGGTTGCTCCGTGTGGCTTTGGTGTGATGGATAGTAAGATCGAGAGTCTCGTGGGGCAATAGTTATATAGTTCTGGATATAGAGGCGAAGACCGGGTATGCAGGCTATGGATGTAAAAATGGTGCCTACCAGTGGCAAAGGAATGCAGACTGAATACTTCCCAGATTTGGAGGCGAGGGTCAGACCAGTGTATTATAGTAAGGCATGGGTGGCCTGGGGAGACAAAGAACCAGGATCGACGCCTCAAGCATAACCTAAATCCCTTGAATCCCTCAATCCCAGCGGGGCACGATCTATACGATGCAATAATGTGGTGATTCCCCACGTCGGGGTAACACGACGGTTTGCAAAACAAACCGGAGAACGAGAGGTTTTTGGGTTTATGATAGAAAGTTCTCTGTGATCCATCCAAAACCCAATTAATGGGACTTAGTTTTCAGTCTATTTGGAGTTTTTCTTTTTCTTTTTTGTTTTGTTTTGTTTTTTTCTTTTTCTTTTCGTCTACATGGTGTGGGGGTTTGCTTGGGACTTGCGAGGTGGACAATACCGGACGAAGGACGCTGTTGTACGCCGTCCCCACAGGATGTGACAAGCGGGTATAACATGCTTGTGACCGCGATCCTGTCTGCTTTAGGCATTGGAGGGGCTACGAAGGGCCGGGAACTTCTCGGCGAAAGATGTGAACATGACGAAAATCCTGGAAAGTGGGTTAATGTGGGAGAGTTGTCCAGCTACACACGCGCCCGCCACGATCTTACTTGGAGTCGGATTCAGCTGCAGCCGCGGGGCGCCACTGGCAGCAGAGCCGAGATCTACGTTCTGGCCACTTACGAGCCCGTCCAGCGTGGGGTTCGATGCTAACTGGAAGGCCAAAGCTAGAGCCCCAAGCCCAGGATTCCGCATGTACAACAAGCCGTCGCCGTTGTATTACGGCGCGGCGGAAGACAAGGATTGTATCCGACCCATTTCCATGGCCATGGCTGCGGAGACAAACATATCGCGTAAATCGCGCCACAAAAGTACGATTGAGGCTGCCTCGCGATCGATCAGCCCTGGATAAGCTGATCTCAGTGACCTGCGCATATAATTTGGGGCGGCCCTCTGTAGGACGTCGCGCTAATTAAGGGCTGACCCAGTCACGCCGACCAATTAGAGTCTAGAGACGCTCGTTATCCTCGTCTCCCCTCGATTCTTTTTGCTCTTTGACTCTTTGACTTTGCGTTCGCCCCTCCAGGAGGGAGCAGCCCCAAGGGATCGGCGGCTATGGCCAGAATTCCATGCGTCTCTATGGCTGAAAAATGACAAATGCCATGTGACGACGAATGACACGGTGCATGTATATTTCTTTAACTAAAAACATCTGCCTACAATTTCGCGGAAGCACCGCCTTGCCTCTTTAGCTCCGCCTGAGCCTGCTCCCGCAGGGCTCTTCGGAGGATCTTCCCTGATGGGTTTTTTGGAATCGCATCGACAAAGGCTACTCCACCGGTGATCCGCTTGGTGGAAGAGACTTTACCGTTCAGAAACCCACTGATGTCCTCTGCAGTCGCGCTTTTTCCGGGCTGCAAGACAACATAAGCGCGCGGCCTCTCGTCATTATCCCTGTGATCGTCATTAGCGAGCGCCCAGTATCCTTGGCATAACAACATATGGATAGAGTATTTATAGAGCATCAAATGGACCCCAGTGATTACTTACACAGCTACTCCCACTACCGCCACATCCGCCACGGCGGGGTGTTCGAGCAGCAGCGCTTCCAACTCTGCAGGCGCCACTTGGTTGCCTTTGACTTTGATCAACTCCTGCATATGCAACTTAGTCCTGGTCTTCGCTTGTGTCTTGCTTCCTCGTAGACCCACCTTTATCCGATCCACGACATGGAACTTGCCCTCGTCGTCCACAAAGGCGACGTCGCCCGTCTTGAGCCAGCCATCCGCGGTCTTTGTCTCTGCCGTCGCCTTTGGATTCCTCCAGTAACCCTTCATGATATTCTGGCCTCGTACCCACAACTCGCCCCGCTCGTTACGACTTAGCTCTTTGTTTCCTTCGGGATCCATGATCTTGGCTTCACAGTTCGCGTTGGGTTCGCCTACTGAAGCCGATGTGCTCGTCTCATTCGGATCCCAGCCAAAGATAGAACAAGTTGTTCTTACCAAGTTAGCTTTTTTCTTTTCTTTTCTTTTTTTTGTTGACTCAAAAAGCAGTCTTAGGAAATACATACTCTGTCATCCCCCAACCCTGCTTCACATTAATCGTCCCAGGTGGCCATAATTTCTCCAGCTCTGTACAAACATCCCGCCCCAAAGGCGCCGCACCGCTCCCCACTGTCTGGACAGAGCTCAGATCAAACTTCTTCACAATCGGGTGCTTAGCCATCATGACCACCACCGGGGGAACAAGGATCAAGTCCGAAATGCGGAATTTCTGCGTATATTCCAGCACCTTCACGAAATCAAACTTCGGCATGATATACACGGGCGTCTCACGGTACAGCGCAGCCGCAATAAAAATATTCTGCGCCATAGCATGATACATTGGTAAGAAACACAGCCAGCGCGCCCGCTGCAACCGCTCCTTATAGTCCGGGAAAAGAGTGCCCATGTGCGTATACTGCAGCATATTCGAGACATAATTCTTATGCGTGATTTCCACGCCCTTCGGGCGACCCGTTGTGCCACTCGAGTAGTTCAGCACGATCGTCTTATCCGCCAGCTGCGGCGTGTTCAGGTCCTCCCACACGAACCCCTGGCCCTCGGTAGTAGAGAGAACGAGATCCCCCCAATATGGGCATCCTTGTTGTGGACTACCGGCCCCGTCGTAAAGAGCGCTGTCGTACACAAAGATCCGGTCTTTGCTGAGTCCTGCGAACTTAGCAGCTTCAATCCCTGTGTCAAGGCTTGCGGCTGCGCAGAGCAGGAAGCTGGCGCCGCTATCTTGGAGCTGGAAGGCTAGCTCCCGGGCGACGTAGGTTGGGTTTGCGGCCGTGAAAATGCCACCGGCCATCGAGACGCCGAGCAGGACAACGGGGAAGAAGAGGTTATTTCCTGAGAAGAGGAGCACGCGATCACCAGGCTGCAGGCCTGCTTTGCGCAGGCCTGCGGCGAAGCGCTGGCTCCAGAGGCGGAAGCTGTGCGGCGTGAAGTAGTGCGTCTCCGACTGATCTGCGTCAATGAAGCATTTCTGCGTGGTCGATAGTGGTGCCGTGGGAGATTTCAGCAATAGCGAGGCAAGATGTGTGTTGGGGACATCGATCTTCCAGCGTGATTGGTAGGGCATTGTGGAAGTTCCGCAGGAATTAAGGAGATACAATCAATC
The DNA here is from genome assembly GCA_002153405.1 of Mycosphaerella populi pn0402. Lineage (NCBI taxonomy): Eukaryota > Fungi > Ascomycota > Dothideomycetes > Mycosphaerellales > Mycosphaerellaceae > Mycosphaerella > Mycosphaerella populi. The sequence goes on from MWPW01001088.1 coordinate 6,392, forward strand.
AACGAATTCGAGGCTCAACAAGGCAAAAAAAAAAAGAAAGAAAGAAAGAAAGAAAAAAACACGATACAAAGAAGCTAACACGACTAGCCGCTTATCAACTCTTTCCTTCTTTCTTTTCTCTTATTATCAGCTCGTTTAGCTTGTAGAACGTTCCTCAATTGGATGATTTCGCGAGCTGGTTCCCCGCAGAATCGGTTATACTTGGAAATGCGGGGATCTGCCGACTGCCGTACCTCGGTCTGTCGAGATTCAACCTCAATGGCTTATAGAGCGCGCTTAGTCTAACGTTGTTTATTATGGTGATGACTTCCACTGTTATTTAGCTAGATTACAGATGTTGTTACACGTACCCAGCGAAGTGGTCTGTAGTAATAAGCACTCATATTGCGCCGCGCTGATACTAGTGATATGCTACGATATTGTAATAATTGACATGGCGTTTGAATAACTATTGATGGGATATTTAATGAGATTTTAAACTACCCAAATCGTATACCCAATCATGGATACCATATACATTGTTGTGAAGAGATACACGACTCTTTCTATACTGACTAGTACCTCTAGTAAATATCGGCGGTTTGATACGCCGATACCACCCTCAAATCGTCCTCGCGATCTACTCCACTTGATAGAGAATCACCATTGAAAATCTAAAAGTAGCCCATACAACCGTCAACTAAATGCTGCAAGAAAATTCCAAGGTGTACTAAAGTCGAAGATATACGATGCAAAAAAGTTCAATTTGCAGAAATCTTGATCTGCTACAACCCAAGGCCCAACCCAAATACACAAAACATCAGACAGTAAAATCCAAAGCTATAACACCATGAAACATCATGACTCTTCCTCGCCCGTAAGGCAAGTCAGAGCAGCCTGCAACTCGCTAACAACCTTCTCCTCCAGCCGAGTCTCCGCCCCCAACTTGTCACTAACTGGCTTCTGCCGAGCCCACTCAGCTTCCTTCTCCGTCGTCGCTGCAATACGGGCTCGAAGAGCCGGGCGGCGACCCAGCAATTCCTCAATGTCTTCTTTAACCTGCGCTTGATCCCACTGGAGCTCCTGGATAGACTGCGGATCTAGACCAGTGCCTGCACCAGCTTCACGAGCGCGTGCAATAATGAACGCAATGAGAGAAAGAGAGTATGCTTCCGATGCCATGCTAAGACTGATAAATCTTGACGAGGGCCCGGTCGATGTCCCCGGGTGGCCGAGTGAAAATACCTCGGCGGCGCGGTTCAGCTGGCCTTCGAACTGGTTGAGGAACGCGGCAACCTCCGGCGTGGCGCGGACGACATTGTACAGAAGATTCAAGCATAGAGGGAGTACGCCTGCAGTCCAGATTGTGTATAGGCGAGGCACTGGGTCGAATGGCCCGAAACCCTTGGGTTGGCGAAGAATGTTGGTAAGACGGCAGGTAGACAACTGCATGAGAGCTCCTTCGGCGGCAATGTGGTCTGCGAGCGAAGGTATGGTGGACATTTTGACGAGGATGGATAAACTCAGATCTCCATAAACAGGGTCACCGGACACTGCGAGCTGATCGGCCCAGGAGAATAAAGTGGTCGCGTGTCGCGCAACGCTGTTGTCTGCAATGTGATAGGTGATATGCTCGTAGAGTCTGTCGATATCCTTGACTTGCAAAGCCATTTGGAGGATAGCAATGATGATAGCGAAGTCTTTTGGTGTGCATTTCTCGGGTTGTTCATGTAAATAAGTAGTGAGTGATTTGAAGCCTTGCGCGACAATGGTTTTGACGACCTCGACAACGATCATCAAGTCAGAAGACACAGCAGCCTTGTTCTTTGCAACAGGGTCTGTTCCACGGGACTCCTCGAGATGGAACTGCAAAGCGAGGAATAGGACATTGAGAAGTGATCTGTAGTACTCTGTATCGTCGTTGATGAGAGCATCCTCAAATGACGAGTGTCGGGCACGTATCGCCTTCCATGTAACTTCGAGCAATCCGAAGGCTTCATTTCCGCGAGCTCCAACTTGTACCAATCGTTGGACAAGGGCTTGGGCGAAGTCAACCCGGACTTGTTGAATTCTTGCAAAAATAGCCTCCGAGGGAACACCACGGCTGTTAGCCTCTAGACAATCTTGTGCCACAATTGCCATTGATTTTTGGATTTCGGTATGCGGCATGAAATCTGCGGAGTGCTCAATGGCGAAGAACTTCCAGCTGCTCAGTAGACTCTGTATGCGTTTTAGTGTTTGTTATTTGCTATCAAGGCTGGGATTGAACTTACCACTTGAGCCTCAACTAATGACAGGTTGGTGTTCGCACGTTCGAACTCTTCCGCGAAGCCTTGACCGCGGCTTCCAGCCCAGGCAAAGTCGTATGATAGCATTTGCTGGCCCATTGCAAGGTCGTAGAAGTACTCCCGTCCCAATTCCCGAGTTTCAAGTGCTGTTTTCTTGAAGTTAATGATTTTACATCCTGCGTAGCGCTTCTCGAAATTCTTTTTCAAGTTTCCATGCAACGAAGAATTATAACCTGATACATTGACAGCATCTTTAGCGTACCATTGGACCAGTGGAATAAGCGTTTTGACAAAGCTCTCATCCTTTGACTCCTTGGCCGAGTGTAGGTAGACGGCGCAAATGTCAGCAACTACAGCTGCAATTCGAGTGACAAATATTTGTTCAGTCACAGGCAACGTTGAGATCTTCAACTTGGAGACATAGTTAATAATTCCTGTAAGGAACTGAGGATGGCTCTTTAGTTGCGGAGTGGCCCATGGCCAATTTTCCTGTGCTTGGGAGACGAAGTCAAGTAGGGCTAGCGCAATTTGAGGGTCCTCTTGGTCAATATGAGACAGCCTATCCAGTGCAATCTGCAGGAATGGTACTCCCCGCATGCTCGGATCTTTCGATTTGTCGGATTTTTTCAGAGTCTGACGAGGTGACGCTCCAGTCAAGATAAAAACAGCAAGCCACTGTTGACGTTTGCTCACAAAGGTAGAGAGTAATTGCCAAATTGACAAAAGCAAGGTTTTGTCCGTCAGCGGTTTATCTAGTTGTGAGAGTACATCAAGGAATAAGCATGATGATTCTGCTCCTAAATGACCGACAAGTGACGGTGGTTCACGGTCAGGGCTTGAAGCAACATGTGAGATAAGCACATCGAGGAGTGATATGACGGGCAATTTATAAGCGTCATGAGATGCGTATAGTTTTACCAGAATGGGAGTCGCCTTGAAAAGTTGCTCTTCTAGGATTGCCCCAGGTAGTTCGGCGAGTCCTGCAGCTTGGACAAGCTTGACGCAAAGCCTCAAAGTGGAGCTGACTTGATTTTCAACCAAATTCAAATAGCGTAGAAGGTTTGTGGGTGGTGTGAATAAGCCTTCCGATATCAAACGAAGAAGAGGATTGAAAGGCAAATCGGTAGTCGAACGAGGTCGCAAGATATCTAGAATGTAGAGTGCCGAACTTGAAAACACTCCAGTGATTTTTGAATCCAACTTCGCTTCTTCATTGATTCCGTAAGCGTAATAAATAATTCGCTCAAATGTGGCAGACAGATCCGCGTTGATTTGGAAGCGTTGCTCCGGCACATCAAATCTCCAATTCCCATTGCTATTGAAGATTTCCACCATGGTCCGGCTGAGATTAAGCAATATTGTTCTCATAATATGGGAGGGGATGCCCGAGCTCAAGTCACTCGCAATCTGTGACTTGCTCGAAACACTACCTGGGCTCTTTCGTAATACTGCCCGTGAGGCTGCATCGTCGACGATGGCTTTGAACAGTTCGACGCAGCTCAGAAGGAACTGGTACTCCCCAGAAGGAATCTCAGCTGCAGATATGATTGCTGTCATCAACCCGCCATTGCCATCAGATCCGATGAAGCTACTGCGACTGAAGAATGGCCATACTCGACACGGGAGAACCTTCAAGATTGCTTGGATGAAACGAAGACATGCCATGATTGGATCAAGCATTTTCGCAGGATCGCGTTGAGATCCAATGTCTTGCAAGTTACGTTCAAAGATATCCAAGACGACCGTAATAATGTCACCCTTCTGAGAGAGTCCGTCACTCGCCATCTCAAGGACTCTTTTGGCACTAGTGCCCATTGCGTTCTGCGATCCACGGTCTTTAGCGTGAATTACAAGATCCGATAAGAGATCGATCACTTCAGTGGCGGATTCACCATCATGACCAGATGAGAATCCCCCGTTTTCACTCCATTCTTCAAGCCAGCTTCCTAAAAAGCTGAGACAAGAGTACTTGTGTCGCCACATGATGACTGCTGGCTTGGACTGAGAGATGACTTGACCAAGGGTGGATACGGGGATTTCAGATGATCCTCGAATAATCAAGGCGTTGCTGGGCTCAAACCCAAGATGACGATTGCGAGAGACTGATTCGAACATCCTTAAAGATTGGACCAAGGAAACAAAGTTTGCGTTCTCGTCTTCTCGAGTCGTCTCGTATCCTTGGAAACTTTCAGGTACAACCTGGGTGAAGGTGTCCATGTTTTCGAGCAGTTCGAAAACTAAAGGTAGCCCATCATCGTTTACAGAATGACCCCCCATTAACGCACGGCACAATCTCAAGAACGGAATAGTTTCGTATGGGAAACGTGCTCGTGCTACCTCGAAAATACCCTGCATCAAGGCCGCATCTTCGATGAAGACAGACTTTGGGTCTCTGTCAGGCCCCAAAGAATCGGTTAAATCCAAGACAGATCCACCTGGCTTGCCTTTGAGGATTGCCAAAACGGCTTCCATGAGTTCTGGTGAGTAATCGAAAAAGGTCACAGATGTGCGAATAAGATTCAGCAGGGCTAGGCGAATAGATTGGTAAGTTAGACCATCGTCGACAGCGGATGTCGCCACAGCTTTTGTGGATATGGAGGTAATCATGTCGAAGGTCCAAGCGCTCATATCATCGTTGGTGAGAGCGAATATTACATCTTCCACAGGGAAGTTTGGATCTTTAACAGACTCATATAGTTCCTCGTAAAGCGAAGGTTCTGATGCACGAGAGAAGCGTCTGTTAGGTGTGTTAGACTGGAATGAATCCACGGCACTATTCAGTTGCTCTAGTTCTCGAGTTTCGGAGTCACTTGTTGCCAATTCTCGAATAGTGTGAAGTACCAAGCCCCACGAAAAAGCAGCTGGCACAGCAATATGACCCGGTTGACAAAGGTTGATGATATATCCATTGATCTGCGGCACCTTCTCCTTGGATAGGAAATAGGCAGTCTGGTTCTCTGGAAAAGTTTTTGGCTGTGCCCGATTCAAAATAGCTGGAATGGCAACATGAATTTTGAGGAAGGCGAGCGTAGTCAATGAAACAAAAGATTGAAGAGAGAGCAAGAGCTCCGCGGGATTTTCACAGAACTGAGACAAATTAGCTGACTTCATTTTCAGGGAAGATCCTACCCAAATGATATATATTATAAAGAAAAACCTCACTTACTACTTCATATGATTGTAAGAAGTTGTGCTGGGCCATAAGCTCGAGCCAGGATAGCAGAAGATCGGCGGAGGGAACTTCTGCAGATACGTGAAGCTGATGAAACATGAGTTGCAGGATATGTAAGACCTCCTCAATAAGCGATGTCCTCCAGCTAAGATCAGTCTCTGGGCTACTCTCAGGCTCGCTCAACCATCCCGTTTCTTGCGCAAAATCGTTCAGGCGTTGACGAATCCCAGTAATACAGTCCTCAATGAATTTGCTCATGAATGTCCCAGTCGATTTATCCTTGAAAATAGAGCCTCCCAAGCTGCGAAGGGAATGCTTGTTATTGCTCTCCGTCGAGGCATCGTTGGTGAGTTGGTTCGGGGTATGGTGTAAAGATAGGGCGAGTAGCTTGCGGTATGTCTTGAGGAGATGAGTCCTTTCTGAAAGATATGTTTGCCGTATGCGCAGACGTCTATCCGACTCTGAATTGAATGAAGCTTCAGGATTGTCCCCAGCGGTTTGTTTGAGAACACTGGCTAAGTTCGGACCAGCCACAGATATCCCCAGATTATCCGCTCCTGTCGCACTTTGAACGCTAGTAGCTTCTTCGCTAGAAAAGCCTTTCGCAAGTCGCGTTGCAGGACGACCTTGCCACTCGAGGACTACAATCCGCAAAGCTGTGATTTCGTCGATTTTGGCTTTCTCACTGAGCCATTGCGCGTCTGCCTTGATCTCCTTCAGGTCAAAGAAAATCTTCGAATTGGTTTCCACATGAATAGCCGAGGTTTTGGATTCGAATTCAGACTTTGTCTTAGCGGATGGGGGAGCGAAGGGGATCAAGCTTTGCGACAGAGCTTGAATACTCTCGGGGTGCGACAGGAACGCGATGACATTGTCCTCATCAGCGCTCTGCGTGTTGGGATCGCTCAGGAAAAGGAAGACTCTTTGCCAGGCGCTGTATTAGGTGAGTAGTTGCTCAATGGATATCCTGCGATTCAAAACTAACAGCAGTTGGGCGTCCCCAGAGAAGCACTTGTACAGGGACGGGAAATAAGCCTCCGGGACGGGAGCCATTTGGCAGGGCAATTTAGATCATCATATGACAGCACAGGGAAAGGAGAAGCTTCAGAGAAGACAAGCGGGAGAAGAAGGCTGTAGGATCAAGGATGAGGGTGTTTGGAGCTCCGGTAGGTCAAGGCGAGCTTTCACAAATTATTCACCACCGCGCGCCTGCGGTCAACAAGAATCCACATTGCCTATCCGGGACTAGCGCTGGGCGGTGAGGTCCTCATTTTATGATTCACTCGAAGTTCTGGTGGCACTTGGATCAAACTGGACTGTCCTTGGAACGAATTGGCCTTTTCCCGGGGCTGTTTGTATCTTCAAATTCTTCATCAGTTCCTGTTCCGACCTAACCCCAACCCATACTTCCTGCCCTCGCCGCAAACATGGCAGACTTCGTCGACCACTCCCCCCACCATCCCACCAAAGTTACCCGCTTGGATAGTGCCTCCAATGTCATTTTGATCGACAACTATGACTCGTTCACCTGGAATGTTTATCAGTATCTAGTCCTTGAGGGAGCTACTGTTACTGTATTTCGAAACGACGAAGTGACCGTGGAGGACCTCGCCGCAAAGAAACCAACTCAATTGGTCATTAGTCCTGGGCCCGGCCATCCCGAGACAGACGCAGGGATCAGCAACGCCGCAATCCAGCATTTCAAGGGCAAGATTCCAATTTTCGGCGTGTGCATGGGACAGCAATGTATCATCAACTCATTTGGTGGAAAGGTTGACGTGACTGGCGAGATCCTACACGGCAAGACTTCGGTTTTGAAGCACGATGGCAAGGGCGTCTACGAAGGATTGCCTACAACATTCTCGATCACTCGGTACCATTCGCTTGCTGGTACTAACTCAACTGTTCCAGACTGCTTGGAGGTATCTTCCTGGGCTGAGCTAGAAAATGGAAGTGGCACTGTGATCATGGGTGTGCGTCACAAGGAACTTGCTGTGGAGGGCGTACAGTTTCACCCCGAAAGTATTTTGACCGAGTATGGACGTGCCATGTTCAGGAACTTCCTGAAGCTTAGTACCGGTACCTGGGAAGCAAAGAAGGAGAATGTAGCCCCCACGAAAACAGTCGCCCCGGTAGACAAGAAGGTGTCAATCCTTGAGAAGATCTATGCCCATCGCCAGAATGCGGTTGCCGAACAAAAGAAGATTCCGGCCCTTCGACCAGAGACTCTTCAGGCTTCGTATGACTTGAATATAGCTCCTCCACAGATATCCTTCCCAGCTCGCCTGAGGCAATCCGACTACTCCCTGGCTCTGATGGCGGAGATCAAGCGAGCTTCTCCATCAAAAGGAATTATCTCGGCGGATGTCTGTGCCCCTGCTCAAGCTCGAGAATACGCAAACGCGGGTGCCAGCGTTATTTCCGTGTTAACTGAGCCCGAATGGTTTAAAGGTACCATTGACGATCTTCGGGCTGTTCGCCAGAGTTTGGAAGGTCTTACCAACCGCCCGGCAGTCTTGCGAAAGGAGTTCGTTTTCGAAGAATACCAAATACTGGAAGCTCGACTAGCAGGTGCCGATACTGTACTTCTGATTGTGAAAATGCTTAGTGTGGAGCTTCTGACTCGCCTATACAAATACTCTCGCAGTCTCGGAATGGAGCCTTTGGTGGAAGTCAACACGCCCGATGAAATGAAGATTGCCGTTGAGTTAGGCTCCGAGGTTATTGGTGTTAACAACAGGGACCTTACAAGTTTCGAGGTCGATCTTGGTACCACAAGTCGTCTTATGGACCAAGTGCCAGATACCACCATTGTGTGTGCCTTGAGTGGTATTATGGGCCCAAAGGATGTGGAAGCATATAAGAGTGAAGGTGTCAAGGCAATCCTAGTGGGAGAAGCTCTGATGCGCGCGCCAGACACATCTGCATTCGTTGCACACCTCCTCGGGGGATCTTCTGATACTGCTTCATCGTCGCCAAAGTCACCCCTAGTCAAGATTTGCGGCACTAGGTCTGCAGAAGCAGCGAAAGCCGCTATTGAAGCTGGAGCTGATTTGATTGGAATAATCCAAGTCCCTGGCCGATCACGTACAGTGTCAGATGAAGTTGCTCTTGGCATTTCGCAAACAATCAGGTCGACGCCTCGTCCCTGTACACAGACAAGCGAGAGTACACTGCAATTCGCAAAGAAAACATCGTCTGAATGGTTTGAGCATGCGACTAATGTGCTTAGGCACCCATCTCGCGCATTGCTTGTTGGGGTCTTCATGAACCAGCCATTGTCGTACGTTCTTTCCCAGCAGCAAAAGCTTTCCCTCGACGTTGTACAATTACACGGATCCGAGCCACTGGAATGGGCAAGCTTGATCCCAGTGCCTGTAATTAGGAAGTTCGCACCAGGTGATATTGGCATTGCTCGGAGGGCTTATCATACACTTCCTTTGCTGGACTCAGGATCAGGTGGATCAGGCCAACTATTGGAAGAGGCTGGGGTCCAAAAGGTCCTTGAAAGTGACCCTGGCTTGCAGGTCATTTTGGCTGGTGGCTTAAACCCGGAGAATGTTATTGATGTCGTTAGGAAGCTCGGCGGCGCCAGTTCTAAGGTTGCGGGCCTGGACGTTAGCTCCGGGGTGGAGACTAATGGTGCACAAGACCTGGAAAAGATTAGAGCTTTTGTAAAGGCAGCCAAGAGCGTCCGTCAATAAGTGCTACTTTCGGTGTTGTGGCTCTCATTTACTTTTCGATGACTGGGGTCTTGCATGAGTTTAGCTCTTTGACTCCCTTTCTCCTCATACATCTCGGTAATTTCGTATAAACTTACGACTTCAGGTCGAAATGAATATTCATCAATTATGGTTGTCTATTTGAGGTTGTTCATAGTAAATATGAGAAACGCTTCGACTAACCCGATGCAGGCGGTAATAAGGATCAGACTCAAAACCTCGAACCCGCAACTGTACGAGACCTAACTTTGGCGAGAATAATGTTTCATACGACCCTTGAACTCGAAATCTTCCTGTGCCATCGAAAAAAGCTCACTGTAGATTTTCAAGATTATTTTGTTATGTAGATATGGCAAGAATACCTCTGCGACGGAGTTCTCGAGGTACCTAGGTATGAGACATACAATCTGCCATAAGGCTTACTACCTGATATTTATAATATCGAGGCTAATAGATCATTACCCATGGGAACCGTTTTCGAATTTCCTCGTGTACATAGAGAGTGAAGTGTTCGGCCAATAAGATAAGGGGGATAATTTTCTCGTCTAGTATGAGCAAGGATTTCTGTGCCAAGAGCCTGCTGTCTCTATCGGAAACTCTATGTTAAGGTACACTGGTCAGGTATAGGTTGTTGAGCTTGCAGTCATTTATGTAAATACATTCGAACCTTCCGTAAACCTTGAAGTAACCATCGCTCCTCGAGGACTCCCATCTGAGCAATATGCAAATGACACACTTCCAATCTCGCCTCATGAGGAGAATTCTGAAATCTCATATGAAAAATTCAGTGTTCGAATAAATGCGGCCCATCAAATTGCTGCAAATCCCTGCTGTTCTCACCCGCATGAATAGCAAAATCACGCTTGTCCGTGGTCTGTAAAGTGTCGACCTCAGCAGTTTCCAACATGTCTACCCCATTAGTGGGTTTGACAGATATGTGACTTTGTCCAGGAATGACAGATTGGCTTCCTGCAGGGACGGGTTTCTGCGCAGGCTCTGCCATGTAGTTACCGAGTATAGTGCTTTTTTTGAATTCGATAGAATACCACCCTTCATGCAAAGGAAGATCTTTTCCATTTACGTCCTTTTTTGGTGGAGGCGCCTGATTGTTCAATCGGTCTTCCCACTCTTTGCCAGTTTCTTGGACGAAGAATTCCTTGAAAACGGTTTTCGCATGCTCAAGGGTGCTTCTTGGAGGGGCTAGAACTTGGACATTTGATGTTCCAGTGCGACTATACTTCAGATATACTGAGTATGAGGGACGTTTGTGGAGCATTTCAAAGATCTGCAACATTATAAGTGGCGGCATAGAAATTACAGGATTGCATAACAACATACCGCAAGAGAGAATTTCTCCCGAGAGCCTCCAGGCTTCAACAAGCGGACGAGATATGTGGCCCACTCTTCATTGGCATCAGGATCTGTATAAATCTTGTCTCGGACTGTTCAAGGTATGAGGCTTGTTCCTTCCGAAAGCGATTTCGAGACATACCTTGGGGACCAGACATTGTGCCTTTGGTCATTCTCTTCTGCGCAAAAGGATCTCCTAAATTTCCAGACAGAAATGAGCAACATACTATTTGCATACCAAAGGATGACTATGTTACGAGTATTTTGCTTTTTGGCTTGGCCATCTTTTTTCCTCTTCTTGGCCTTAGGACCGAATTGGTTTTCCAAGAGATAGGGTTCCTCAGATTTGGGTTGTCTGGACTTTTGTAGAAGTGAGTCTTCAAGCCAGTCAAATGTGACAATCTTCACAGTGCCCAGCTCCTTGGCCTTTTGCACTGAAAGATGGGAGATGTTGTATCAGTATAAACACCCCACTTCGGATTGGACTTAGTAAGGCCCGTACCTGCTTCAGCATTGTTCTCCCATGCATCAAGTGATGCAATAAGATGAGTGACACGGCAATCCACATTCCGAGAGAACTGTCCACCGTTGGCTTTAAGCCATTGAGGAACTTTGTCTCCTTGGTCAAATGTCCCCACGGACGAAGCATGAATACAGGCGAAGGTTTTCCCCATTTTGTGAGACCAACTATACAGCTTCGGAAGAGACAATTGTAAAGCGAAAAAGGCTTTAACGTGAGAGATGTTGGTTTTGAGATGAAACAAGATAGGCGTGTTTGATGTATGAGTCAAGGTCGAGAGACAGAGGTTGGTAAGATGGAAAGAGAAATCAAAGGCAGAAATACAATCGTGGTTGGGGTAGAACTGGGCAATATGCGATATCGCGAAATGTATGTAGAGTTGAGAAATGAACTCAAGCTAAGATGACTGGGACAACCCATTTGTTTGGGAGAGTAAGACTAGGCTAAAGCCATACTTCTTGGGCTGAAAGTAGATTCACACTGCAATATCGACATTATAATTCTGTCAGCTAGTTTATCAAGTGAATCCGTGATGAATAATTAAGTATAGTGAAGTAGTTAATTTGATTCAAGTACTAGATGATGGATGAACTTCGCTCGTTTGAACATTTTTTTGGTCTTCCTCGAACTCCAGTACGCCTATCCCATATTCTACCATGTGATTTGTATGCCACAATTAAAATACCCACGCCAGGCCGACGCCTTAATGCAAAATGTCAAGTCATCATAGATAATCCTTTTTCCGACTTGTCCTGGTATACTGGGTGAGAGCCCACTCAATGTCTCCGCTAGATCCCTTCTCTAAAGATCCGCCACGGATCTCAAACAGACGCATGGTCATTCGAGGTCCGACTTCCGCAAGTTCAACATCGCGATAGCCAGTCTTCACAAAGACGTGATGCCTAACTTCGATGCTGTCTTCTTTGTTCACGAAGCTGACAATCCGATTTCCAACTTTTCCTGGCTCCCTGGGAGGGAAGAGATGTTTGAGTATCTGGACGACACGGGCACCCAGCTTAGTCTTGAAACCTTCGAACACAAGATGAGGGTAACTCTCCGATACAGTGCCACGTGCTGAATTTGGAATGTCCGCTCGCAGGACAACATTGTGTAAGGAAAAGCTCGCAGTCGGGCCGTGTGGGAGATGAGAGACGGTGAGAGCTGTGGGAGTACCGCGGTGCTCATGAAGCAGTAACATATCAGTGAGAGCAGCGGTGTTTGCGCTAGAAACAAGGTCGGGCAGAACAAGATTTCCACGGTTCAGACGGATTGAAGTCGGTAGAAGAAGACGAATTTCTTTGGCGAAGGCCCCGAGGCGAGCAGAGGGCGAACGAGATGTGGTGACCAGCGGGCGAGGGTCGATAACACCAGATGTTAAAGCATATTCGTCGTCGATGTCCATACCCTCATCTTTCTCTTCTTTTGACTCGTCGAACTTGAAGTCTTCACGAAGAGCCTTGTCATTCGCAATGGAAGGGTCGAGCGGCTTGCCAGAGGCGAGGGACGCCTTTAGCTGAGCTCGTTTTTCTGCAATTGATGCATCACGCAGAAGCAACGCTCTGCGATAGAGATAATCGCGGCGCTCTCGGGCTTGACGGCGCTAAGAGAGAGAAAGTGTCAGAAATTATGCTATTAGCTTAGGACTCAATTTACATACCAGCATCGCGATAAGACTTCAGAGTAATGGGGGCACAGGGCGAGGGAACTTCATTGCGGGTAACTTTTTTTTTTTTTTTTCGTAAACTCCGGGGCTGCATTTATGGCCCGCCGCGGCTGCCGTAGTGGGATCCCACCGATGGAGAATCCGAAGATGCGGAGAGGCATTTTGTACAAACTCTTCCACTCTCTTTTCCCGGGTTCTTTGAGAGATAGAGAGCAGCATTGAATGTGAGTGCTTCTTTGTCCTTTGCTTCACTGCCTCATCCTGACCTCCCAATTTAGAGCCTCTTTCCCTCAGGTCCTTTGCCCCTCAGGCGCACAGTCGGGCCCTTTGAACTACATTGGACACTGGATCGTCCACTACATTCCTTCACTCTTGACCGATAAATTTTTCCTCCGGCTGATTGTGCATGGTTATCTCAACGCGCAAATTTGAAGTGGACTCAAAGTAACCTGTTTCCAACTTGTTCTTCGCGACGATCCCTTCGGCATTTCAAACATTCATAGAATGGATCACCTCACCTCAGGCACAGGCGATGATGGGGCGCGTATAGGGAATTTGGACAACAGGCTTCGGGATTTGAATATTGGGGGAAACAGAGCTCGACCTCGCATGCATGACGACGAAGACGATGGATCTGACTATGAGGACGATGATCTGGAAAGTACCATGGGTGGGCCAGCAAATGGAAACCAGAAGGGTGAGGAGGATGCAGAGGATGAGAAAGAACTTCCTGAGCATGCTTGCGCGTGAGTTGCAATGTTTGCAAAACCCCTCCATCTGTGTCCTTTAAAAACTAACTCGAGGGGCGCTCTAGGTACTGCGGCATCCACAACCCTAGCAG